>VDFB02027380.1:0-13467 GCA_007258455.2 Sequoia sempervirens | reverse complement strand
ATTACAGAAGAAACTGTGTCAATATAAATGCTTCCTCAGGCCAAATATATAAACGGCGAGCGTTCGTCGTTTTGGACTTGTGTGAGTGAAAACAGCACGCCGCTTTCACAGATTACTCTGAGTTAAAGAATATGTGTGGATTGTGGATTTGAGAAGCCTCTAAGGGCACGTCTTTTTTTTAGTGAATATTTATTGTTAGCAGTCTTATTACAGACGTTGATTTGGACTTTATTGCATGTGGATCAACGTTTTAATAATGAATTATTGAAAAATTCTGAGTATTTTTTTTCCCTTTCTGTGGGCGGGGGTAGGTTTCTGCACTACTTATTAAAAAATTTGGAGACGTCATAGTGCTAATAAAGTCACGAGTACTTGAAGATTTAAATAAAAGTTGAAATTTAAATGAAGATGTAAACTTTATATTAAAAAAGGGATACTTAACACAATTGAATACGTATCTTTAATCTAAAAATTCTATTAAAAATGTATTTTAAATGTTGGAAGTGGGTTTTATTAGGAATTTGAGAGGTGCATTAATGATTATTATTGTAGAAGATTGATGTCAAAGTTATGAAAATTTATATTTATAATGATGAAGAATGTAGAATCGGTGTATTTTTTGTATTTAATTTTGAGTTTCATTTAGAGGAATGCCCATCTATATAGTTACAAATGGTATATTTTTGTGATAAGGTGGGCTCACATACTTAGCCTTGCTTATACCCAACCCCATGCTTAAAACATTTATCCTTGTGTTTATCTACACATAGACCTTGTCCAATTGACTTATCTATCTAGTTCTGATAATTAATCTTATTTTAATTCAATTCAATTGAATCCATCTCAAAAATTGGTCCAACCTAGTTGTCTTATTAGGTCATGTTAATTTCCGTGAGGTCATCCTCATAGCCATAGTCTTGAACCACTTAATTGTAAAAAATAAAACCAAACATTTAGTTAACTAACCCCATTTGACACTTTGTTCCCAAGTCAGCTTTACAAAAATCTTCATACTTTGGTGTTATGCAGGCTATGAATAAAAATATATTCATTTCATTTATTTTGAAAATCTTATCTCATATTATTATAACTCATCCACCGTTGAAATCATTGATTATAACAAAAACAATATTCCACATTTTTACTCTAATTTGGAAAGGAATCTATTATATTTGATCACACTTATCCTAGCACATGTTAATTTCCTAGCTATTCTTGAATTCATGCACATTTTTGAAGCTCAATGTGTGTCAAGTTACGAAAGGAAAAGTTGTAGAAATAATAAACAATTTCCACATAATATGTCATGGGAGATAAATATGTAAACAAGTATTCAAAATCCACCATGCAAAATAATAGAAAAATATACCATCAAGATAATACAAGATATACCTTAAGAAAACTAGATCATGAGGAAAAATCCAACATCAAAAACATCCACTCTTAGTGTATTATTCAACTATAAAATTTTACAATACACTTATAAAGTCTCCATAAATATAAGTCTAAAACATCAAGCTCCTTCAATGCATCTCCATGTGTCCAATCATAATGGGTAAATGCAATTACACATCTCATGTCATGTGTCACATATGCAATCTATAGGGGAGCTCAATACCATATTTAACAACAAACCTCAATGTAACCACTCATGATTTCTTTTTGTAGAAAAAATCTTGCACAAAACCACCAAGTGTTATTACATAAACGATGTGCCCTAATACCATGAGCTTACAAAATCATGTCCCTTTATTTATTTTTGGTACCAAGTTTTCCCTTTTATTAATAAGTCTTCCCTAGTATTGAAACATTTTCTTAATGTGCAACCCATATTAAATATTTATATCAATATTGCATACATCATACAAAGTGGCCCAATAATATCTAACACATGTGATGCATGCATCCCTAGATTTCTTAGGTGCATTGCAAATAAGTATTGATTTTGCACTATGAACATTGTGCAAGGTATACAATGCACCTTTTCCTAAAATTTTCCCACTTGAATACTTTGTATAAGGGTTCCAAAATAATATCGAACATCAAGGCAACAATTGATAAATCCAACATGTATAATCAAGATATTTAAGTGCTCCATGTGCTCCATCAAGATAGCTAAAATAATAACCAAGGTAGCAACCATTAGAAATAATACCTCTCATCCTCCATCATGTCGATGCACAAAAAATAATATCCAATAAAAAATATGCATCACTAACTATTACATACAAGCATGAGTCCTACCTCAACTCGATATCCAAACACAAAATTTAAATCCAACATGGTAAAAAATAGGCTTAAGTAACTACAAAAAAAAACCACATGAATGTGATATAGGAAAAATGAATCTAAGCTCTATAGCACACCTTGTCCTATATCACAATAGAAAATATGGACTAAAATTGATCTCAAACATTCACTTGGCTAAAAACCTCAATGGAAGAGCTAGAATGGTAGATCAAGGTTTTAGTCCCTTTAGGAAAAATGCATGTGATTTGATCTAATTTGAAATTGATTTATTTTAGTAGTGTAAAGATGTACCTAGGTTAATTATGAAAATATAGCAAACTTCTATGATTTCATGGAAACACAACACTAAAAGATAGAAATAAAATTCAAAATAAAAGAGTGTAAACATAGAGGAATTTAGAATATAAATCTAAGCTTGAAATGGCTAGACAAGGGCGCTAGCACCATAGACCTAGAAATGTAGAGACTCAAAATAAGGATTCAAATCTTTGTTGGTCCCTTTTTGTAGGTTCTCCTCCTTTGGAATTAGTGTCGAAACCTTGTCTATCAGTTTTAAATTCCACTTTCCCTAATATGTTGACTTGTAGGACTTGAATGCTTGAATGAGCAAATAGGTCTTCAATCCTTATCCAATCCACTTCAAATATGTAACCTACAAATAAAGAAGAGAGGAAAGAGTTGTGTCATATAGTGGATTGTCTAAGTTAAACCCTATTTTGGTATTTCTACCTCCACAATAGCTAAGATGATGTAAAAGAGATCTTACCCTTAGTAGGATAGAGGCTAACTGATAAAAAAGTGACAAATTAACAATTTCCTCATCTCACCACTTAGATCTATATTCCTTGATGGACTAAAGGCATTGTACTTATCACCTTTGAGGAGAAATTGATGTTTGATTTGAAGTCTTGCAAGTGTTAGTATTCAAAAATTAAATAGACATGAACATCAAAAAACTCACATGAAAATATGATGCATTGATAACATGATTCTTGATGGAAATAATGTTGCTATACTTCTACTACTTCTTCTCTTGATTACTCAATTGCTCAATTCAAACTACTAGGATTGCATCTCAAAATTTCTAGTCTTTCAAATGATGAAAAATACTTGTATTTATATGCAATTCCTTAATTTCTCACAAATTAATTACTAACAACTGAAAAATGATTTTGAATTTCTAAATGTTAAAATGATGACATCGTCATATTTTAATTGGAGAAAAAATAGGCTAGATAGGGGTGCTAGTGCCCTAGTTCATACCTACTTTGGGGCTTTAAGTATTGGTAAATAAATATTAATTATTAAAATACCAATTTAACTTTTAATTTTCTAAATATTATTATAAAACAAGAAAATTAAAAGCATAATTGGGTCTAGGCACATAAGGGGGAGCTAAACCTAGTGTGAAATTATCAAGGGTGTGAACCATCAATTTTAAGATGTTCTATGGACTTCTCTTGCACTCTTAGGGTTTTTCACCTAAAAGGTGAGATATAGAACCCAAAAATTGAGGTGGTACACTCAAACTAAGGAATGTATGATGTAATTATGACTCAATGAAATGATCTAAATGCAACTAAGCAATGAGATTGATTTATTGTGAATGCAAAACTAATAAAATATGCAATGTTTGAAAACATAGTGTGATATGTAGAAAATGAGCTAAAAATATAGACGAATGCAAACAAAATCGAATAGGATTGAACAGAGTGCACCTGGAAGTTGAATGCTAATTTTGGAAGGTTTTGGAAACTGGAAAAAATCATTGTTGATCACCAGTGGGACTCATTCACCATTGATGGCAAATCAATCCTCCTACTGGTAAAATGACCTGAAACTACTTTTTGACTGTCATAAATTGAATTCTGACAAAATCAACTCTCCCACCTATAGGTGGGACTCATTCGACACTGATGGTGAATCAATCCTCCTCCAAAATTATGCAAATTCAAAGGTTAATTATGTAGGTCCATATCTGCACTTGTCTTCTTTTCGGGTTGACAGAGTCAAATCTGTAGAAAACAGATTGTATGTTGTCTCCAAGCTTGAATAAGGGTTTGATTGACTTGAAACACTTTGAAGAATTTTTTACCACTTTCCAACACCTATTTATTTTCCAAATCTACCTACAAGACCTACAAACACACATGCAAAAAGGAGGAAAATGGTTAAGGGTTAGAGTATAGGGATTTGCCTTGCTCAAATCCCACTTTGGTAATCAAACCCTTGATAAAGAAATGAAATGAAAACAAGAAAGGAATGATGAATAAAAAACATGCAAGTGTGCTATACTCACCAAAAACTTGTTGTATAAGTCTAAAGATATGTCAATGGCTGCTCCAAGATGCTTTATAGATGCTTGATTGAATGATGCTTTGATAGATTGAATGCAAGAATGTTAATTGATGTTGAATGAGCGAATGAGATGTATGGGGGTTGAAATGGATGAAAAAAAACTTATTTATACACACTTATACCCTAAGTATCCAATAATACAACATCGCAGGTTGACATAAGGTCTTAATGAATAAAAACCCAAAAGGAATTTTGAATTATTTTCAATTTGGAGCCATGAGGGACTCATTCACCACCCATGGCGAATGGGTCCCACTCTAGGCTTGTACGTGGGTGTCAAGAATTAAGTTGTGTATTTAATGTTGTTTTTCGGGTTTGAATTCAAAAATACACTTAATTAATGCCTATAAGTGCATAAAGCGGCCAAATAAAGCATAAGAAAGGTGTAATTGATGATAAAAATACTAGAAAAGCGTGAAAGCTTGTTACAAGTCTTTAGAACACTTTGAAATAGGACTTGATAAGTGATAAAAAGGTGATTTTTAGATGAATTATAATGAGAAGAGTCTAGAAAAGTGTAGAAATGTGTTACAAAAATTCACAACACCTTCACAAGACATCATAATTTGAATATTTAGGACCTAATGTGAATGGAAAAGTTACATTACAACATTAAACCAAAGAAAAATGAACCAAGCATCATGAGAGAAAGACCTAAATGACCATGAAAATTTCAATGATCCATTTTTCTATGGTACATTTAGACCCCACTTTAGTGAGAAGATGAACTTGCTTCAAACTCACACTAAAGTAGCCATGCATATCGAGAGAGATCCAAATGCACTTATTCTAGAAAGATGGAATAACAATGATCAAGAGGGATGATGAAACCCCCAGGATGAAGATCCCATGGAAAACTAAACATAAGAACAAAGGAACATATGTGTGAAGGAGGAAGTGAGAAGGAAGAGGAAAAGGAAAAGTGTGATCAAGCTTTGATTGTTTGTCCAACTAGTTGTGGATCAGACCTAGGCTATTTTTCCAAAAAAGGATATGCATACTCACTCTGGGGCAACAAAACTCATCACAGTCTGCTAGGTGAGAAGGCCCAAAAGGTGAGAAACATACGCTCAGGTGGTATGTACTCACAAACACATAGGTGGCTCTAGGGAAAGTTGTGTCACAAAATAGGCTTCCCACTCAACCATACTAAAGTTATACCTCCTGATAACTTTAAAAAGGTGCCACAAAGGAAAATTTTGGTTCATGCTTCATGAGACAAGCAAAGTTTCGTATGCTTAGAACTCATGAACAAACAAGATGGTACCATAGGCATGCAAGTTGCACTATGCAAGGTGGCCATATGAATAAAAAATGTAAAATGAAAAGAAATGTTTTGTACCATGGTCCCTTGTCATTTTCATGGCCTTTTGGGTCTTGTTTCATGGTATTTGATATGTTTTTCCTCAATTTTATGTTGCTACATGGCTTGAACACACATATTTATGTACTAAAATTCAAATAACAATGTCTTGTGAAGATGTTGTGAAGTGTTGTAAGACATTTCTACGTTCTTCTAGATCCTTTAATTATAATTCACCTAAAAATAATCTTTTGAAACATCATCAAGTCCTATTTTGAAGTGTTGTAAAGTATTGTAATAAGATTTCACACTTTCCTAGGCACAACTTCACTATTTATCTCTTCTTATGACTTAATTGACCCCTTTATGCCCTCATATGCTTTAATTAAGTGTATTTTTGGATATTATCCCAAAAAACAACATTAAATGAAACATATTTCTCGACACTTGTTTTTAGGTCCTGGGTGGGACCCATTTTCCATGGGTGGTGAATGAGTCCCCTTGGCCCCAAATTCAAAATATTTCAAATTTCTTTTTGGGATTTTATTAAAAATCACTTGATGTCAGCCTGTGATGAGGTATGAAAGGTAAACTACAACACAAGATTATATAAATAAGTGATTTTCACATCATTTTACAACCTCTCACTCAAGTATTCAACCTCCTCATTCATTCATACAATCTCATTCACAAATCTAAGCATTTAAGCATTCTTCAACATTAATTGAAGCAACATTCAAAGTACTTTGAAGCATCCATTTACATTACTTCAGACTTGTAAGATCAAGTGTTTGGTGAGTATTTACATTTACATGTTATGTATTCATCATTCTCTTTAATTTCATTATCTTTTTAAGGGTTTAACTACTAAAAATGGGGTTTGACCAAGGAAAACCCCTATTCATTAACTCTAATCATTTTCCCCCTATTACACGTTTGTTTGCAGCTCTTTGTTTGTAGATTTCACATGTTATTAGGTGTTGGAGATTTATTTTCATGTGAACTAAGTGTTTCAAGTCAACATAGGTAAAATTCAAGCTTGGAGAAATTATTTGACTGTTTTCTACAGATTTGATTTCGGCAACCTGACAAGCAAACATTTCCAGATCTAGTGTTGTAGAGTTGTCTCCTGGTTTTTTAGAAATTTGGGAGAGGAATAATTCACCACCTATGGTGAATGATTCATACCTTAGGAATGGAAGCTTGAGTTTTTTCAGATTTCATATCCCAACTGTTAGAAACCAACTCCCGGCAGTTTTTCATCAAGAGGACTAATTCGCCACCCTGGGCGAATGAGTCCCACTATGAAAAATTAGTGAAATTCACCAACATCCAGAATACTCCAAATTCATCACATTTCATCCAGGCACACTAAGATTCTTCTCTTCTATTTCATTTTTGCATATTTCTTCCATTTTCTTCATTTTCTACATATCACAATGTGTTTTCAAACATATCTTAAATTGCACTTTTGCATTCATTTAATCCATTTAAATTAGTTAATTACATTTATATTATTTCATTTAGGCATAATAACATCACACATAACATTAATTTAATGAAGTTCCCACATTTTTGAGTCCCTACTCTCCTTTTAGGTGAAAAACCTTAGAAGAGTTAGAGTTGCACCTAGGGATTGAAAATCGACAGTTCATTTTGGTGAACCCAAATTTTGAACACTTTAAATTTCTGATTTCATTCTCATATTGTATCCTAGTTTACATTTTCATTAGCATTCAATTAGGTCATTGTTTTGTTATTGCATTCTAGGACTTTCATATTGCATTAGTGAAACGATCATTTAGGTTTCATTTTTGCATTGCATCTCTTTGAAAAATCCAAAAAAATTGCATTTTACATCTATTCTTGCATTCTGCAAAACATTTAAATCATCCTCAAAATTTTGAAAAATACAAAAAAATTGCATCCTGGGACTCATTCACCACCCAGGGCGAATCAGTCCCTCTACACATTTTATACAACATTTCACACATCTTTTTGGAATTTTCTTTAATTTTTGTTTCTGTGGTTTGTTGTTTGTTACAGTTAGCAGTCTTTCTGTTATTTGCATTTAAACATCTTAGCTTAGCTTGCATTTTCATTCACCCTTTCGTTGTGGTACTTGTATGAGTGTTTGGTATCCCATTGATAATACTTTAGTGAGAAGAAGTTCTAGACTCATGGTATCCCATGATAGCACTTTTGTTGTGGACCTTGGGATCTCACGAGCTCCTACTCCTAGTATGAACAATGGTGCATTAGGCATTGATCATACCACTCCCATGCCTTCACCCTTCCATCCCATAAATGTTGACACACACAAAAATTCTCTTCCCCAAGACAAGGTCATTAGTATTCATGAAGAATTTTCACATTTACAATAATACTTGTCACTTGAAAACATTTCCCAAATTGCCATACCTGCCATTGATAATCTTGATCGTTTGATTGAAAGTGATGATGGCTTGCAAGTGCTGAAGACAATTGTTGAGATTTACAATAAAAATTCCTCTTTCAATACCCAATCCGCAAACATTCCTATAAGACAAGGAGGACCTTCCATTCCTCCCCCTTCAACCATAGCTTCCATTCCAACTTATACCAATCCACAAGTCACTACAACAATGCAATGGGTTAGTCATATGACTCATTCCTTTACCATTCCACCTAACATTCCTACCTCTCTTGTGGCATCAAAAGTCCCTTCCACCACCTTCAAATCCCTTAGTATTCCTTTCACTTCACCTCACATCCCTTACACTCCATCACCATTTTCTCTTCCATCTCAATCTACATACCCCAATCCCATTATTACACAACTCCTTACTACCATTTCTTCCATGCAACATCAAATTTTAAACATTAGCCAAGGTCAATCCACCCCACCCACATATCATTTTCATAGTAGTCCATTATCCTTAGAAATGTTATGTATCCTGATGCCACAAGGGATAGAAATGCCTTGGTTTGAGAAATACGGAGGAAAATGAGACCCTATCAATCATGTTAATGCTTACACAACTTTATGTAGTGACTTTGTCCTTGATGAGAGACTTCTCGCCAAACTTTTTCCAAGAACCTTGAAAGATACTGCATTAGAATGGTTCTCCAACTTGCCTAATCATTCCATCCATTCCTTCAATGAAATTTTGGATGCTTTCATAATTAACTTCCAATTTCACATGACACCTAAGAAAACAATGGTTGATCTCATGCGATGTAGACAAAACATAAATGAAAAAGTTATGGATTTTATCTCATGATACCAATCCTTGTATGCCAAAATTGATGTTAATATTCCTGATGCACATTTTTAAAATATGTTTATCAAAAACTTACACACACATCTTCAGGATAAGCTAACTATGATGAAATTCCCTTTGATTATGCATTTATGCTCAACTTTGTGTGAATATCATAACTCAGTTTCAAGTTATGATTCAAAATCCACTTATAACCACCCTAACAAACTTGAACACAACAATCAAAACAAGAATAAAAATCAAGCCTTTCGCATACCAAATAGAGGCTTTTTATAGTTTAATCCACCTCCCCAACAACAACAACAACCAACCCAACAAAGTCAAAATCAAGTGGTAGTTGTTAAGGAAGTGGTGCCTTTTCATTATGGGGACCCCAACAGACAATTTACTCCCCTACCCGACACCCTCCATAACATAATGAACCAATTGATTAAAAAATGCATGCTCACTTTACCACTCGTTCACCCACTTGATCCAAATCAGCCATTACCAGCCACATTCAAACCTAACGCTTATTGTCATTGTCATTGCTAAAATGGACATGACACTGAACATTGCAAGAGTCTAAAACATTTAGTTCAAGGCCTCACTAATTCAGGACATTTAACCATTTTGGGTGTTAATGATCAAGGTAATACATTCGTTGCACCCCCTAACCAGAATTTACAAATCTTCACCAATCCTATGCCCAAACACACTACTTTATTTGTTAAGGATAGTGAACCTTCCAAACCTGATGTAATGATTGTTGATACAAATCATGAACATATTAAAACTCCACTTTTTATCCAAGAAGATCCTATGGAAATGGTAGTTGTGATAGATGTTATCACTTGAAAGGGCCAAACCTCTAAATCTCTTGATATCACTTTTTCTACTAAAGATATATTACAAAAATCTCTTGATGGTCCTCTCTACATAGCTAGAAGAATCTATGATAAGCCCACTAATGGGATATTAATAGATCCTACTTGTGGTGAAAACATGATCACATAAGAGTTTCTTGTATTACATGAACTATATCAAGATGATTATAATAAACCGACTGCATGGATCAAGACACATACTATTTTTGCATGCCCTACGATTGGATCGATCACACTCCCTTTGCAAATAGGACCTCAAACTTTGGATGTAACATTTTCAATTATTCTGGACAAAATTTGACCAATTTCGTTTGAGGCTAGGCCACCCTTGGCTTCACTCAATGAAAGCGGTCTCATTAGTCATTCACAAGTGTTTGAAGTTTCCACATGGAAATGAGGTATTCACTGTACACCATAGTGGATTTAATCCTTTATCTTCCAAAGGTAATTTTTACCTAGAAGCCTTTTGGCCTTAACCCATGGAATCCATTACACCTCAAAATTACTTCTTTTTCATAGCATATCAAAAGTTCAAAGCCAAGAAAAAGATGAATTATCTCTTTGTGGCATGTCCCCATCCACTTCCGCACCTCCTATCATAGATGAAACCATACTTCAACCTAAATCAGACATAGAACAAGCCATACAACCTTTTGAACAACCACCCTTAGAAATTTCTCTGCCATCTTCTAAATGACCACGATAAATTGAAACTAATCCACTCATACCTCCTCACATTAAACAAGTACACAAAGAAAAAGAGAAAGTGATTGATCTGTCTTTTTCAGCTTATTATATCCTTCCTTCTTTGGAAGTCAAAGAACCTATGATGACTCAATCCACTCCTATACCTCAATATCTACAAAAATTTATTAGCATAAATCATGTTGCTAGGGAATGTCGGTATCGTCTTTGTCTCCTTGCTTGTCAATATGGCATAGAAGAAAACAAAGACAATCCATCTCCTCTGATAGAAGCAATAGATGATCACCCTATATTTCCTGCCACATCATTTGATAATCCAATCCAACCTTCACAAAAAATTAAAGCAATTTACTAGCCAAAATGTTTAATACATATGTCTTTTGAAATCACCCTTTTTCCTCCTATTGTCATTAATCTTGATGATGATGATGATGTGGAGATTGCTAAAATTGATGAAGAAATATAAAATAATTTAAATTCTTTGTTCTCATCCACAATGACCTTAAAAGATATATCCTCTTCATCAAGTGAAGAACCTAGTACCACTCTTAGTTCAAAACTTACAATTCTACCTTTGGATAGTCAATTTCCCTCGCATTACATTGAACAAGATTAGGAGGCAGATGACTTGTTAGATGGTTGACTTGCATTCACCTTTCTAGGAATTTTATTTTTCTTGTTTCTTTTATGTGTGTATTGTGTTTCCTCGTGATGTGTGTTTTATGTTTCCATTCTTTGTATACTTTTTCTATTCATACCTCAATTCTTCCAATCGCTTATCTTTTTCTCTTTTTTTTTTTGTTTTCCATTTGGTGATGATGCAAAGCATTTAGACGCCCTATGTCTCTTCCATGTTGACCCAAAAGGTCCTTGTATTTTTCTCTTTTATTTTCTTTTGTGTTTTCCATTTATGGATGATGCAAAGCATAAAGATGCCCTATGTATCTTCCATGTTGACCCAAAAGGTCCTTGTCTTCGCTTTTTGTTTTTGTTTTTCCTTTTGGGGATGATGCAAAGCATTGAGACTGAAATTTATCCTTCATGTTGACTCAAAAGATTTTTCCTTTTTCATTTTATTTTCGCTTGTGTTTTCCTTTTGGGGATGATGCAAAGCATTGAGACTGCAATATCTCTTCCATGTTGACTCAAAAAAATCTTTCTTTTTCCTTTGTTTTCACTCTCTTTGTGTCATTCTTCTAGTTCTATGTGTATTTGGGGGATGATGATAGATCTGAGCTCTTTCATAAAAAAATTGCAGTAACGAACATACTGACCCCAAATATATAGATCCCTTATGTGTTTGGTGTGCTTTCTTTCTTGGGAGGTAACTCCCTTTCTTTGTTTCTCCTTGACACGATGAAGCCTACTTTTGAAACATATGACTTGGCATAGGGATTTTTGAGTTGGCTCTTGTGTCTTACTTTATTTTCTTCTCTACTTTCAAGTAATTGCTCACAACATGATGTGTAGCAATTCCTTTAAAGTGAGGGGCATACATTACCATAATTCATTTGCATTCTTGGTTCCTAGTGTAGCCTTGTCATTTTCGTGATGTGTTTGTTAATTTGTGTATGGAATTGGGTGTGATGTCCTTCATAAGTGTGATCTATTCCAACATATTACATTCCTCTTGGTGGTTTGATGCGATGCACTGCATCCCCTAAGTTGTGAATATACTATTCTATGATTGATCCTCTCTTGGAGACATTAGACACAATGTTCCTTAAGTGACTGACCTTGCATAAACTAAACAAGACTCCTTTGAACATTCCTTCACATTACATTTTTGCATTTTATATTTCTTGGTCACCTTGCATAACACAACTTGCATTCCTGTAGTGTTGTATTGTTTTAACATTCACAATTCCTTTTGCTTTGTGGCACCTTGTTAAATTTATCAACATGGATAACTTTATCATGGTTGTGTGGGAATCCCACCTAGTGGCATGACTTTTCCCCTAGCCACTTTCGTGTTGTTTGTGAGTGCATACCAACTAGCGTATGTATCTTACTTATTTTTGGGCCTACTCACCCAGCGAACAACTAGTTCTATGGCCCCAGAGCGAGTAAATTTGGGTTTTCTCATGCACTAGAGTGAGAAAAAATTCTCTTTTAGCCTAGATATTATCCACAACTAGTTGGATTAGTGATCAAAGCTTCATTCAATTCATCTCAAAACTTGTGTGTTCCTTTGTTCTTATCCTTAGTTTTCCATGGGATCTTCGTCGTGGGGGCTTTATCATCTCTCTTGATTGTTGTCTTACATCTTTCTAACATAAGTGCATTTGAACCCTATCCTTAATGTTCATGGCTACTTTAGTGCGAGTTTGAAGCAGGTTCATTCTCTCACTAAAGTGGGGCTAAATGTGCCATAGAAAAATGGCCCCTTGTAATTTTCATGGCCTTTTAGGTCTTGTTTCATGGTATTTGATATTTTTTGCATTTATTTTATGTTGCTACATGGCTTGAACGTGAATATTTAGGTACTAAAATTCAAATAATGATGTCTTATGAAGATGTTGTGAAGTCTTGTAAGACATTTCTATGTTCTTCTAGACTCTATTAATTACAATTCACCTAAAAATCATCTTTTGACACATCATCAAGTCCTATTTTGAAGTGTTGTAAAGTCTTGTAATTTAAAATTTCACACTTTACTAGGCACAACTTCACTATTTATCTCTTCTTATGACTTAATTGACTCCTTTATGCCCTCATATGC
>VDFB02027379.1:0-36689 GCA_007258455.2 Sequoia sempervirens | reverse complement strand
TATTCTTGAAAATCAACAACCTTGAGCTTTTGAATCTTGAAATAAAACTTCAAATTTGCTACTCCACTTTTCTCCTTTGGACACCACCTACAATAATGATGAATTTTGAATGAAAGAGAGGTCTTAAATAGATTTAGGGTCTAAAATAGCTCTACTTTCTTTTGCTTTAATCTTCAAAACCCTAAAATCAACCTATTCAATGAATTTGGACATTCATCTTCCATCATGAAACTTTGAAAATTCAAAAATTTTGACTAAGGCATGGCAAGATGGGTGCCCTTTTTGGGCTAGAGGCGCCAACTTCTCCCAGAGTTAACCATTTTTAAGAGTTTTTTGACATTTCTCAAATTTGAACCCCTACTTTGACCCTGATCCTCAGCTTCTAGATTGATTAGATTGACGAGTTGGATGATTCATCGTGTAGCCTGACTGATCCTGAGGAGATAACCCTGGAGGCACTTCTAGCTAAAAACTTCATTTTGACCTTCGAATTCATGGGAGATTATTTCCTCCAGGGGCTCTGAACTTTCACAGTGTTAGCCATTTTTGCATGATTTTCAAGTTCTTCATTTCCCTTTGATCTTCTGATGAAATTATGATTCCGGGAGCTATGTTGATTGAATTGACTAGCTGATTGCTTTGTTGGATAGCTTAACTGAATCAGACAGAACGATCTTGGAGGTTGTGTTGGAAAATTCTATCATTTCAGACCTCAAAAGTTTGGGCGCCCTTCTTCACTAGGGGTGCCCATGTTTACTAGACTTAGAATATTTTTCATTTTCTTCACCTTTGCTCTTCTTTAGATGATCTCATCAGATCTAGAGTTTTAGGCACCGGATTGACTGATGGTTGGGCTCGTTACAGAGTTGAGGAGAAATCAAGAGGAGTCTCCTGGGAGTAACTCTGTCAGAAAGTTGGATTTGAAGCTTCAAAAGCTTGGGCGCCCCTAGCAAGTTGGGGCGCCCAACTTCACCAGTGTTAGAATATTTCTCAATATTTCTCCCTTGCCTTTGACTTTTGATTTTTAGCTTGTGTCGAACCCTCTGTTCAACCTCTTGCATTTGATGAATTCCAACTCGGATTGATGAGCTGATAGTTTCGTTGGAAAGCCTGATCATCTCTGAGGAAGTCACATTGGAGGCTTGACTAGTAAATTCAACTGTTTAAGCCTTTAAAAACTTGGGCGCCTTTCTCCTTCAGGGGCGCCCATTTGCTCCAGACTTAGAATATTTTATCTGATTTTCATCCTCAAACTTGAATCTTCATCTTATATCTTCAACTTTGATTTGGATTTTCCAAAGATTGACTAGTCTGATGTTCTGATGGAGATATCCGCTGCGAAGTTGATTGAATTACGAAGAGATTGATCCCATATGCAAACCCTAATTGCTAAGTTAGGCCTCCTAAAAGACTGGGTTCCCCTAGGCACCTGGGACACCCAAAGTTCCCAGACTTGGACAATTTTCAGTGATTTCCATGATTTTCATTTTGTCTTCTGTTTGAAAACTCTCCATTCGATCTCAAATTCTAGGTGACTAGATGATTTGATGATTACGCTGTTGGACTTGCTGTGGAGCTAAGAGGATTCTAAACAACTTTGACTGAGAGCTCAAACCCTAATTTCATTGTTTGATGTCCTAAAAAGATGGGCGCCTATCTCCTCTTGGGGCGCCCATGACAAGCAGTGTTAGAATATTTTCACAATTTTTACCTTCTTTCCTTGTTCATCGTGCTTGTTCATCAACTCACCTTTTGTTCAATGCTTGAGTATTAAATCTGACGCCTTGCAGCTGACTAACCTCCATTGATGACTTCAGAGCTCCTAAAATGCTTCTAAAAAAGTAGAATAGACCCACCAGGGAAAAACTGATCCTTTCATGATTCTGACCACACTAGCCTAATGTGGAAGTATTTTGAGCCAATCAAAATCAGTTTGGACCCTGGCAGACAAAATTTCTATTTTTAGAAAATTTTGCCAGTATCCGTTTAGAAAGAAACCCAAAAAAACCAAGAAAAACCTACTATTTTTAGAAAATTTCTAAAAAAATAGTAGTTTTCCTAAAAAGTAGGGATGAAAAACTGAGATTTGGGTTTTGTAGATTAGGTCGCTCTAAGCAGACCCAAATCTTCAGATATTGGAAATTTCACATTTTAACCCCTCATGCAAGACATGCAAACCCCAAATTTTGACCTTTTTGACAGATTTGACAAGACTTCTACTCATTTCTTCAAAATGTCTAAGTGTAACAAAAAAATTAATTTTGGGGTACAACAACTCAATGGATAGATGTAACAGTGCTGGTATGGCTTTCAAACTTGACATTTCCAAAGCTAATGACAAAGTTCTGTAGAGTTTTCTGCTTAAAGTGTTAGCTAGATTTGGCTTGAATTAGATTGTTGTGAATCTCATTTTTGAATGCATATCTAAGGTCAAGTACTCTGTTTTGGTTAATGAGGTCACATGGTTTCTTCAATGCTGGTAAAGGGATTAGACATGGAGATCCCCTTTCCCCTACCTCTTTATTATGGTTGTTGATGTCTTAAACCAATTTTTTAAAAATATTCTAATGGATGGTACTATTAAAGGAGTCAAACCTGCAACTTCCCTTGAACCTTCAACTATTCAAAATTTTTTGGATGATACCATCCTCTTTGGGAAAGCTTCGGTGGTGGAAGCTAGAAAGTGGAAGAATTGTCTAAACAATTATGCCTCCAGCTTGAGTCAATGCATAAACTATAATAAGAGCATGATCTACTTCTTCAACAACACACAAGCCCTTCAGGATAAAGTGACTGTTGTACTTAGCTATAAGAGTGCTTCCCTTCCTTTTGTGTACCTTGGCCTCCCTCTCACAGTTAAGGAAGTCACCCCTAGCTTTTGGAACTTAGTTCTTGAAAGAATTCAGAGTAAATTGGTTGGATGGAAAGACTCTATCCTTAGCCATGCTGGTAAATTGCAGCTCCTAGCTTCTACTCTTCAAGGGATTTCTATGTATTTTCTTTCCATTTTTAAAATCCATAGATTATTGCTGAGAAATTTGAAAGAATACAAGAGAATTTTCTTTGGTCTGGTATGGAGGAAAAGAAGAAATTGGATTTGCTAAGTTGGGATACTGTCTGTCTTCCTAAATGTAGTGGTGGTCTTGGTATAAGAAAAATCTAACCTTCTAACAAATTCCTTCTTGTGAAGGTTGGATGAGATCTACTGAGGAACAGGAAGGACTAGAGCATGCTTGTGAATGCAAAGTATCTCAACACATCCCCCTGATCAGATGTCTCTCGGATGACCATCCCAGTGGTTCCTTAATTTGGAACAATATCTATAGGATCAAAAAGATGTTGTACTTTGGGTTGAGATGGAAACTCAATAATGACAAAAAACAAGTTTTGGGAGGACCCCTGGCTACTTGAAATACCTCTTATTCAATCTAACTTCAAGGAATTTTATGGCCCCTACCTCTATGTTTTTTGGGAAAAATGTGAGAGACTACTTGTGTGGGCCACATGGTTCCATGAAGTGGAAGATGTTAGAGAGTTTCTACCCTCACTCCCAGGAGTTAAGGCATTAGGATAAAACTCTTTAGGACACTCTCTTTAACTAGAATACTCATTTCGGCTCAAGAGGATGAATTCTACTAGACTAGGGAAATCAAGGGTAATCTCTCTGTTAAGTCTTCTTATAGTTTGTTGTCTCTGCAAGGAACTCAAGTATTTAGAAACATGTTTGGAACTAACAACTTACACCAAAAATATTTTTTTTGGTAGACGATGAGTCATAATAGGATCCTCACATAGGACAACCTAAGAAAAAGGGGATTTCAAATCCCTAATAGATATATTCTATGTAAAAATGATGAGTTTATCTGTCACATGCTACTCCACTTCCTATTTACTTCTAAAGTTTGGGAGTCTTCCTTTCAAAGGTTGGGTATCCATTGGACCATGAATGGTGATATTAAGAGCTTTGTTGATAACTGGTTCTGTCACTATCAACACCCTCTACCTAAAGAAATTTGGTGATAGTTCCCTCCCATTATATGTTGGTGTCTATGGAAGGAAAGGAATAATAGGATATTCAAAAATGTGGAAAAAATCCAAAAGGAGGTCTTTAGTATTGGCTTTAGACTTATTACTGAGAATGTATCCTTGTATGTTTGGAAACCTCTGGAAAAACCTCCCTCTATCTTGGAAATCACTATGGAAAAATCTTGGAACAAGAACTTGGATCTTAATTCCTTTGACAACTCAAAAGCCTTCGCTAGGCTTAACACTGTCTAGAAACCCCCTCTCGATGGTTGGCACAAACTTAATTTTGATGGTGCTGTGAAAGGAAATCTTGGCCTAGCTAGCAATAGGGGCATCATTAGAGATCAAAATTACATAATGGTGGTTGGTTTTTCTCATTGTATAGGGATACAAACATCTATGATAGTAGAGGCAACAATGCTTTTGATTGGAGTCAAAATTGTTGTTACTCCAGGCATAAAGAATCTACACATAGAGGGAGACTCCAAATCTGCGATTGACTCCATCACCAACAATTACTGTCAGGGGTAGAACAACAAGGATATTTTATTTGATATACAGTTCTTACTCAATAAAATTGAAAGGATGAAACTAACCCACACCTTTCATGAAGCAATAAAGTGGCTGACTCCTTGGCTAATTTTGGTTCTTCTTGGGAATCATCAAAATGTTGGAGGAATATAGCGACCTTCCCCTTGAATGTCCAAGGATTTATCCTTGAGGAGAAAAAGAAACTTAACTGTTTATGATGAACACTAAGATCTCCTTCATGGATTGGGCTACATGTCTTTTCACCCTTGGTTTAAGTATAACGTGGAAAATATTTGATGAGATGGATGGGTACGTGCGGGTGACTAGGATATGGTTAGGATTGTTTATTCTGGCTAGCTAGATTCCCCATGGGATTTATGTGCTATCTTGTCATTTGTACGAGGCTTCTCCCAATAATAAGAGGTTTTTTATTTGGAACGTGCGGTTGGCTAAAATATTTCTCAAACCTTTGCCTAATTATGGGCCAATAATTAATGCTTCCCATGTCATGATGGCCTTTCACTCTATCTCAAAGTATTTCATCAATACTTGCAATAGATTCACAACCCTAAGCCTCTTGGAAATGCCTAATTGTATGTGGGAAAATCTTATCACCTTAATTAGGCAAGATATGCAGATTTTTTTTATTATGGTTATCCATTTGATAAGTTTTGTGTATATTTCCCTTCTGCATTTTGAAAAAAACCATATTGCTTTTCCTTGTGACTGTTCACTATTCTTTGTGTGTGAATATGGGGGGCGAGTGTGTGAGAACTGAATCGGGCTACTATGAGGAATTCTTCTAGGATGCTTTTGTTTGGCATATTTTCTTGGAAGGTGGTATAGTACCTTTAATGGAGAGTTTAAAATGGCACGATGAGAAACTTTTAGCCTAGTTTTCTCGTAGTCCCAATATGACAAAAGGGTCACAATGGGAGGAATTTCCTTTGAATCAATGAAGATGTTATCACCAAAGCAATGAGGCTTCCCTGTTCAGGACAAAAGCTTAAGAAACACATGAAGGTGCAAGATATGGAGAGTTTGCAAACCTTCTTCAGGGAGAATGAATGACCTACAAAACTCCATACAGGTTTCGACTAGAGCAAACTTCTTGCATCATGGGATCAAATGTGCCTAGTTCTAATAAAATATATCATCTTAGAAGGTCAGTTTAAAGTCTTTTATTTCTATCATTTATCATTGCTGAATCACCTTTGACATAGGATACTTATTACTTTTCCTTTTTTCTTTCTTTCATCCATTGAAAGCTCGGTTAAAGAAAAAATGGAGCTCACAACTAAGAAACTTGATAAACCATCCCATCTACCCTTGTATCAAGGGATTATCCTCCGCCTTTATCATTTTCACCTTTCCCTTTGCCCTTTGAAACCCATTTATACTATCAAAATTGAGGAATCCAAGATTTCTAATCCGTCCCCTTCAAAACCCTCCCCAACTGTCTCTATTGATGCTAAGAGGAAGCTCCCTCCCACTACCAGCCAACCTCCTAAGAACTCCAAGCCCAAGCCTCCTACTAAGAAGAAGAATGGTGGTGTGGGTATAGCCTAATCAAAGGCCATCATTGGGATCTGTGAACTAAAGAATACCCCCACTAAGAAAGGGGGAAAATGCTCATCAAAGCCTAGACTGAACCAAAAAAGGAAAAAAGGGCATCACCTTTCATGTTGAGGAACCTCCCATGAATAATGATGAGTACGACTCTACGTCCAAAGAATTTGAAGAGAATACTATGTGGCTGTGAGTGTTGATATGGGGGTGGATCAGACTAGTGTTTAGAGGTCCAATAGGCTATCTAAAAATAAGCCAAAGGTCATAGTGGATGACATCTCTAGTAGCTTGAAGCAAGAAAAAGGTCGGGATGACAACATACATGATATGGTCAAGGAAATCGAGGATAACATAGAAGGACCTAGTCACTTCCTGAAGTTGTATCAAATGATTCTGGAGGATTCCACACTGAATTCCTCCAATCATCAAGCTCGGGTGGAAGAGACCAATAGGTTGGATGTTGCAAAGGAAGAAGACCCCAATAGCTTGATTTCCCGTGTTGAAAAACTAGAAAGGAGGCTTACGAGACTGACCCAATTCACAAACAAAGTCATTCATCACTCGGCTATCACTCTTTCGGTGGTGCTGAAGGATGAGGTTAAGAAGAAGGTTGTTGATTATAATCCCAACAATAGTTTGATTGGGGAAGATGTGTAGAAATTCCTCATGAAGGAATGTGAGGGTATTGCTAGACTTGATAGGGAGAGACCTATCTATTTTTGGGTGGGTTGTTATTTTTCTATTGTTCTACTATCTCTGTTCTAGACTTTATGCTGTAAATGGTTAATTTTTTCTATTTTGATATGAACTCTGGCCCTTTGGGCTTTTCATGTTAAAGGTATTGCACCCTGTAAATGTAGCTTATATTATCAACAACATCCAAAATATATAAATTTAAAGTGTTTTATTGGCATGCTAAATCCTCTAATTTCTTATTATTTTTTCAATAGTGGTTAGGAATGGGTTCAATGTATAGATAAGGTAGGGAAGTAGGCTATAAAAGAGAAATTGAATTAGATGAATTTATTTTCCTTGTTTCTAGATTAAGTGATAATCATTAGGGTATGCATGCTTGTTTATATTTAGAGAACCATATTTTCCAACCTCATCTTCTTGTAATTCATAAAATGAAAGAAAATTCAACCTTTTCTACCCTTTTTGAAACTTGTCAAAAATATATTAAAGGAGATTGGAGGATTGGATGATTCAATGAATGAAAGTTGGTCTAATTTAGTGTAGACGAGGCATAATTTATGCATGGTGATAGAAATGGGATTTTTAGTAAATTTATAAACATCATATTCAATATACATGATCAAATTTTATTGCATGACCCATAGATTGGATTTGATTTTAAAATTGTGAGTCAATTTCCATTTTTTTAATGTCAAAGATCTTGTACATGAGGTCTATACATATTTTTGTAGAAATCTAAAAATAATTTTAGAGTTCCAAATATTTTTTAAGGTATGAATCTAGATAACAAGTTACTTATGGTTGTTCATACTAGAGGATATGATTACATAGTGTAAAAAATATATCGTTCCAATATTTTTACTCATTGATTTAAGTCTTTTGTAAAACTTATTGAAGTTATGCAAATTTGTTGGCATTATTTACTAACATAAAGATAGTATTGCCTCTATTTGTGCTTCTTTCCATGTTGGAATCAATGAATGTACATTGTAGAATACTCAAAGTTATAAAGATGGTATGTTTACTCTATATAATCTACATGTGAATGAGAATGGAGCATTTATGAGTCTAAATATTACAATTTGGAAAGCAATGACAAAAAAAAACTTAGCATTAAATTATAGAGTTAAATAATCTAGGCCATTTATGTGCATTAACACATGGATATATGATAGAATTACATAAATTCACTAAAGTTGGATGTAACTCTAGGGTTAGACAAATAAGTGTTAGAAAGGAGGATCTTAATGATCTTGTGGATTTTGTAAAGGTTACATTATTACAAAAGTGAGAGAAGTTTGGAATCAAATATCAAATAATGTTTTCCTCTTTATGAACTTCTAGAAGCAATGTCTATAGTTTATCTTCACTATTGGGACACCAAAAATGTAAATTCTCATAATTTTCCATGTGATTTTTAGACCAAGGTGAGGTACTTGGCCATTTTTTTGTAGAAGAGTAGATAAGTGGATAAGAATTCAAATTAATTATAGATAGGATAAAATCGAGAGAACAATCTACTCAATTCACAACAATAGTGATTGAATAGTATAACATGCACAACCATTCTTTCAAAGATGGTTTGATAACTAAGCTATAGAAAAACTAAGCTTAAGTGAAATTCTATGATATTATATTTCACAAAACTCTAGTTTGCATCATCTTCAAATTCCTCACAGTTTAGCCACTATAGGTGCTTGAAAGTGAAGATTTAGTTAAAAAAATTATTTCAGTGTCCAGTTTGGCCAAAAATTGTAAACCACTATTGTGGGATCACCCAAGATAGTGGATCATACTCCAAAATTTCTTCTTCACAATCTATTGTCTTAAATTTTTAAAACAATCACTTTTAAATTTCATGCCTTCCATGCTCGCTTTGAGTCTTTTCCTTTTTGTAAGTCATCAAGTACTTGTGTTGTTATTCCTAGTTTATTTGATGTGTTGGGTCAAATTGAAGTTTTATGGGGACTAAATGATCCTTAAAAAGGTTGTCCTAAATAAAATGAAAGTTCTAAATTAAAATGAAAAAAACCTCCTTATAGGTTTTCAATTTTTGTGTGTCACCTTGTAGTCCTTCTATAAATGTGTATTCCACCCCTAAAATTTTGAAATATTGTCTTAATTTGAAGTTTTCATATTTTTATTACATCATTTATAACTTATCATTGAACTCTAAAAATAAAAAATTGATAAACAAATGGAGTTTTAAAACTTCCATACACGCTTGTAGTTGTACCACCAAGTTCCATTTGTGCATCAAAACTTCATAGTTTTAGAAACTTGTAATTTTATTCCTTTCTTTCATCTTTGGAATATTTGAAAAATTGAATCTAGAATTTAAAACCTAAGAGAAAAAACCAAAGGGGTACATCATTTATTGCTTGCACATGTGCCTTAAATTATAGAAAACTTATGAATCAATACATCATTTGTAATTAAAAATTTCATGGTTTTTACTTGTTTGTGTATCCTTTGTATTAATTTGGTCTTTGTGACTCCTCTCTAACTTTTTTTATCATTTCCATTGCTCAATCCTACCATGTACAATTCCATATGAAAATGTATGGGGTAATTTTCTTGCTATTTTAAGGGTTTTGTCATAATTTTAGGTTATGGTTTTTCTCCTACCAGGCTTCAAATCTTCTCAAGGGTTTTCTATTTCCCCAAAAGGCTCAAATTTCATCTCTATGGTATTTTTTGAATCCCCATAAACCACATGTAATGTTTCTATAGTAAATTTTTCTAACACCAATTTAAGGTTTAGATAATTTATTCAAGTTATCTAATTTAGGTATTCAATTGGTTGTAATAATTAATGCATAAAATATATTTTAGGTCTAAAAATACTACAATTTTAATTTTTTCCTAAATTCATGCACTCCTACAAAGTTAAAATTAAATTTTGAAACCTTGCATTAATTATGATCACTAGAATTCTAAACTTTATGTGCATATTTATAATTCCTAAAAAGTTATAGATGGAACCCAATTCCAAACTTTCAAATTAATTTTTAAAAGATGGACCACACATGTAATCCTATAATTATAAATCTACTTCAAAACCTCAAATCCTTCTTGTAGTGTTTTTAAGATTCCATACTCTACTTGTGTCGCTACAATTGTCAATATATAAGTAAACCAAAAAATATCAAAATCTCATGATAACTATCTCCTCAGAGTTTCCTAACAATTGTAAACTTTAATCTTGAGCCCAAAAAAATTCCCAACTATTAATTGAGTTATTCCAATTTTTTCAAAGTTAAAGGATTTTTAGCATGTAACATCACCCCAAAAAAAATGAATTACAAATTTAAAGGTATCTCTCCTTGTTTAGAGTTTATCTCAAAGGTTTCAATTTTTTTAGATGTGAACCTTTGGAATATGAGTTGAAAGAGTTTCATAAAAGGATGAATGGTATAAATAATATAAACAAAAGAGTGAAGATCATAATAAATGGGATTATTCAATTTATTGAGCTTTCCCCATCTTGTCCAATCTCCCAAGTAGTTGTTGAACTGTGCATGATTCTACAACCATAACATAAGTGAAATCTAAAATATGATAAGTCAAAAGGTGCACAAATTATTCTAGAATATAGAATAATCTTTTGGGATTCCTAAACATGAGAAGTATGATCTAATATAAATATTGAGTCTGTTGAAATATTCTATGAAAAAACTTTGATCAATGCCTCTAAATACTCAACAAAAACTAGTTTATAAAAGATAAAGTTTTTTTTTCTAGGATTCCCAAGGTGCTTCATTAGAGTTCTTTTATTGAAGAAATAAGTAACTTAATCACCTTGCTATATAAAGTTCATACAAGCTGGACCACCAAGGATTCAATCTATGGATATTCCAATTTATTGTAAATATTCTAGATGGTAAGGAGTATATTGACTATGGTATTTTTATCAATAACAATTTGAATAATCAAGTGTTCTGAGTAATCCCATATAACCACTTATTCATGAATTCTTATGTAGTATATTGAATTTCAAGAATAGTTATTCCACCTATACTAGAAAGAGTTAGAGCCATGGGTACCAATGCTAAACTATGAGAAATTAAGATATTAAGATACTAATAATTATAAACAAATATTAAAATAAATAAACTGAGAATCATAAAAAATATATATTTTACACATTACACAATCTATATACATGGGGAAAACCCTTTTGAGTAAAAAAACCCATAAAATATCATTTTATTAAAACACTTAAATAATAATAATCAATTATAACATAAACTGAACATGGGGAACACTTCTCCATAATTCTAAATGACCAATAATATCTCATGTGTATAGTAATATAATTCAATATAAATATCCAAATTCACCTCCATTCAAATGAGAGAGAACATCCATAAATAAAGGAGAAAGGGTGGCATAATACCTATTTAAGGGTTAAATTAGTCACGCCTATTCAACAATCATCATTCATAAATAATTAATAATCTAATAGTTATTAAACTATAATTATTTCCAATGGGATATGCTTAATAAGCATATAATATATATAAGGTTTTATAACCTTATATTAGAACTATATATACATATATATATGTTATAAGGGTATGACCCATAATAACATTATGTTCTAACATAAAAATAATTTGGTTTATGAGTATTACACACAAGTACAACTCAAGGAAAGCTAAACTTTGTTTAGAAGAGTTAATTATACTTTCGTCTTACTCATCACCAAAGTTATTGATGAGGTATAAGTATTTGTTGAATAGGACAACTGAGAGGGGGGTGAATCAGTTGTCACAGATTTTAACCTTTAATTCAATCACCGAAACTAATACTTAAAGCTGCTTAAATGATTAATCATCAAATGCCAATGCAAAAACTCAAATCCAACACATAAACACAATAATACCATATTTACGTGGAAAACCCAATGAGGGAAAAACCATGGTGAGGATTGATTCACACTAAAGAGAATATCAAAACCAATTACAAAAAGGCTCACTACCTGAAACAAGGCTCATTGCCTGAAATAAGACTCACTGCCTGAAATAAGGACTCACTATTTGGAACAAGGACTCATTGTCCACACTACTGTATTTGACTCCAATTTCTGACGAAAGTTGGTTGAAATTTTGACACACTATTGTCAGAATACCGATGAACCACTGAAATAATTTTTGTCGCAAAGTTTTCATCACTTTCCTGAAAAAAATTAAACCGTCAAAATCATGACCTAACTTCGTCGGTTGTCGCCACGAAAAAGGGATTAGGATTTTGTTGGAATATCGACTAAAATTGTGTCGATCTAGCGACAAACAATAGCTAGAACACAAGTGGTATGCCTTTGGAAAAGCGTCGGAACAACACTAGAAATGCATCGAAATTGCGACGAAAGGGGAAAGTCATAATGACGAAAGTTTCGTCGGAGGTATAGCAATTTTGTCGGACGCTTTTGGTGGTTTTTCGGTTGAGTTCGTTGAAATTTCGACGAAACAATGCAATTTTTTTTATAAAAAAGTATTCGTTCCAATTTAGGCATTCTTTCATTTTGCAAACATGCTAGTCTATAAGTTTAGCATGATCCAATGGCATAAATTCTTCTAAGAGATCCCCATCACACATTTGTCACAAATACCTTTGTGCCATGTGGTTTTCCATCCTATGGTCCCAAAGGAATCTAGAGATCTTTCAGATCTCCTTTTGAGCATTATGATTCTCTTTTAAGATCTAGGGAACTTAGGTTATACTCAAACCCCTTGTTAGACAAAAGTTAAATGATGTACAAATCCATCTCCAACACAACTATGTCGAGTAATTTGTATAGTAATTGACCAATTTTAACTTAATTGCATGTATCCATAGCTTACAACAGTGTATCGCAAGTGCACATCCCAAGGCCCAGCTTGACATCCAAAACATCTATGATGCCATGGAGACAACATGACTCCTGGCCCAACCTTGCATCCAGGACATCTGCAATGCCATGTGGGATATGAGAATGGATAGAAAATATCTCCTTCCCACTCCATTCACCTTTAGAAATTTGGGGACACCCACTGGATGTGGCCCAACTGTTAAAAATCCCAATACTAAAGCCAGTGCAAGGGACATATTGCTCTCCCTGGGATGTCAATATATCATTTGACTAGTCTCAAGGACTATCAAACATCCTGGAAGATCATATGCACTTTTTTTTAAAGAAATAATTAAACAACAAGAAATGTTGTCAGAACTCATAATTGGACTAGTAGTAACATTATCAGATCAAGTATTCTTGTTGCTTATAAATCTCATGAAATAATACTACTATATTGATAATTGTAGACGTAATAAGACCATAGGACATGACCGAAGAATCTAATAGTTTACTTCTATTTCCATATGAAGATCAAACAATTGTTATCTGCCTATTAACATTCATTTTAACTAAAAATTCAATGAAAGGTAACCCATTCTTTGGTTGAAGATTAACTCACAAGGTATAAAGGTCAAATTATGGATCCATATAGGCTTAAGGCCGTAATACATAAACTGTGACCACTTTGCTGGTATTTCCTTCTCAAGTTCACTTTTTTTTCTTTAATTTAATGTTGCTTAATTGAATTATATAATATAATTGTATTTAATCACATAATCTTAAGGTGATCAATATTTGAATCTATCAATTACTTGTATCAAGGAATGAATTTCCAACAAGAGAATGAATGACACATGGAGTGGATGACATACTTGAAGTATTGCATCTATAGATCAAGCACAAAGATGAAATACAATAAGGTAGTGGATTTCTTTAGCCAATTATCAAATCACACACTTGTCATAGTGCTAGACTTGCATAATCAAAACTTCTCTAATTAGGACCTTTTCACGCTAGATTGAGACTTTAAATAGACCTACACCATGTTTTCCCAAAGTCAATAGGTGAGTGAGTTCCATTTGGTTGGAAATATTCTTTTCAAGCTTATACATCTTTGTGTTCTAGAGAACACACCTCAACAAAGACTCATCGCAATGTTGTACTAGAGCAATCCACAACTAGAGCAATCAAGTAAAGTTGTACAATGTTTAGTAGCTGTATGTTCAATTTTTATAGCTCACTAAAGTCATGACAGGAGAAATCACTTCTCAAGAAATGAAACATATAACAATAGGTCTTCATACCATACCTGGGTTAGCATGAAAACAAGTTTGATGAATGCCTTACATCATCCCTAAATATAAGAGAAAGTGAGCAAGAAGAATCATACACAAGGAAAGAAAAATGATTACAATCGTGTGTTAAAATACAACCAAATATTCATACCTAATTCATGGCAGTAGGGGACATAAGCATAAGTAACAAAATGAAAAAAAAATTGCCCTGTGCTTATTACATCAAAGTGAAATTACAAAGCAATTTTCCAAACCACAAAAATTGCTTTCAAACCATTCTTATCCCATGGAGAAGACATGAAGTGGACAAAAATTGCTTTCAGACTATTCTTCTCCCATGGAGAAGACATGAAGTGGATCTGCTATAAAGTCTTTTAAATCTCCACACTTTCCTAGTGCCCTGGTGGCCATGGATGCTCAATTTAGAGACAAACAAGGTTCCTGAATTGTTTTATATGCTTGGAAGGAATTCCATTTTCATGGAATGATATAGTGCAGGGTATGTTAGAAGTGGATACATTGAAGATGCTTGATAGTTGTATAATGAAAAGGAGATTTTTGTCAGATATTATAGTTGGAAATGCTTTGGTAGATATGTATACAAAGTGTTGAAGCATAGACAAGGAAATTAACTGTTTGAAAAAATGCCCCAAAGAAATGTGGTCTGATGGAATGCCATGATTGCAGGATATGTACAAAAGGGATTATTTAGAAGGATTTCATTAGATGTAGTTGCAACTACTCTGTTAGAAATGTATGCAAAATGTTGAAGCATAGACAAGGCACATGAACTATTTGACAGAATGCCTCAAAGAAATGTGGTCTCATGGACTACAATGATTGTAGGATATGCACAAAATAGATTTGTTCAAAAGGCTTTAGAAATTTTAAAGCAAATGTAATTGGCTGGTGTAAAGCCAAATTCAACAACCTTTGTCAGAGTCCTCCCTTCCTGTGCCAAAAGGGGAGCTTTGGAACAGGGTATGGACATCCATCATAACATAATGGAAGGGGGAGTTTTGTCAAATATTATAGTTGGAAATTCTCTAGTAGACATGTATTCAAAATGTGGAATTATACATAAGGCACGCAAACTATTTGATGGAATAGCTCAAAGAGATGTCATCTCTTGGAATGCAATGATTGTAGGATATGCACAAAAATGACTATTTAAATAGAAATTGTTGTGATAGATGCAAACTATTTCCATCATTTTAAATAGGGACAATGTTCTTGAGGAGATGATTGGTGATGCTAAATGAAGCAATCTGAAAATTAGGCTTGCAATATGTTGTAGTGGCAACTGCCTTGGTAGACATACCTACGAACAGTCTATAATGCACCTTCAAAAGTTGCAGTCATGCCTATCTTATCCTGTTCCCCACATGAACATATGTTCAATTAGATAATAGAATAAACAATAAAATAAAGAGTTTAACTAATGAATTGTAGAAAATAGATTTTTGTAGTTTATATTCATATCGCTTATTACATTCATTGCATTGCACACCTTTCAAACTCAAAGTATTACTTCACATTGCATAACTAATAACTAGATGTTGATAGGTGACGAAATTTCAATTACAATACAGTTTATTACGGTCAACCTAATCAGTTATGCAATTACTTCACATTGTGTAACTAATAACTAGGAGCAACTGCCAATTGCATTAGCTTGTCATGGCATTCCATGAGACCACATTTATTTGAGGCAATTTTTCAAATAGTTCACTGCCTTGTCTATGCTACGACATTTTTCATACATGTCTTCCAAAGTATTCTATCAAAAAGTTCACTACCTTGCTGCTATTATCTACTATTGTCTTGCATCTCACGGAATCTTTATCACTATCAATATGTCTAGACAGTCATGATGATATGACTATCTTTAAATCTTACTCGTTGTTGAGGACAGTCATGACTTGTCCTTCCTATGATTGCCTTTAATGGACCAAGGCTATCCTAAACTCTAGTTTCAAGAATTTTACTTAATGTTGTGGAATAGAAGAAAAAATAATCATTTATCTACCACCATAGTGAAAAGTTAGCAATTACATTTGGTTTTTTAAACATGGCCCTTGGTGTTTTGGTGAAGGATAAGGTATAGAAGGCAGTGTATGCTATTTTTAATGATTTAGATATGGTGAATCTAATACGCATGAATGATGAATTGATTGCAAAAAGGACAGTAAGTTGGAATGGATAGAGTTGTGAAGTAGATGATGAACCTATTGTCTTGAAGGTCTAATAATTGGTTATAGTGAGAAGGTATAGATGGTTGTTAATGTGCCTTTGGTGATTTGGTATAGGTGTTTGATTGTTTTTCCTTGAAGGGATACAATTGCAATGCAAAATGATATGATGCAAAGTAAAGGATGTGAATGGTTCTCTAATCAGGTTTTTGATGCAATGACATACAAAAGGAACAACGTTGAGAGAAAAAATGCAAGAAAATAGATCATAGAGTAGGAGTCATAGAGCATGAAGTTTTTTGTGGAAAGACTTGTGTCATGAAATTTTTGTGGAAAGACTTGGAGGCATGAAGCATATGAGGACATGAGTCTTAGGTTTTACATGCTAAATTTCAAGACATAGAAAGTGATCATATATATGAATTTGTAAACAATCCAAAAGACTATCCTATGCCCTTAGCAAAGGTTATGACTATGACATATTTTCAATGGTTTTATGCACTATGAGTCTCTAATGGATTGGTAGACTGTGGTTTATCCTCCATAGGTATTTATGAAATATGATTACCCTTAGTAATGTATTGATGCCTATTATCCTTTTTGTCAAGACAAATATTAATGACTGAGTTTGAAGCATTATGACATTGTGCTAGTTATGGTTGTGGCTTAACAAGGGTAGATTTTGGTAAGGAAGACAGTAAGTTGAATGAATGTAAGTAGAGAAATTTTTGCATACCTACAGATGGTACAAAATTTCATGGTTAAGTGGAAGCCTCCCATCAACAACAAGATCCAAATATCCATGTATCTATCTCAATCGAGCCTCTAAACCCTTCAGAGTTGTCAAATTTTCCACTAACCTGTTATGCACAAAAGTCAAATTTTGGAGTTATGTCACCACTAAAAATAAAAGAAACAAAGCTTTGAAACAAAATCCACACACAACACAATGCGGTATTCATACAAAGCCATACAAACTAAACTCAGAACATTGGAATGGAAACAACTTCAAATTATGATGTAGAGCATGGATTCAGTTTACTCAACTAGAGGCACATTTCACAATAATGGGTTATTCATCTAAAACATATGTACGAGGTTCAAATAGTAAAGAGATTGATAAAAGATAAAGGAATTAAAAAGATACTTGGATGTAGTTGGATTGAGCTTCTCTTTGTTTCGAGAATAGTTTAATATTATCTACTTAACAGGGCCAACCACGTGACAGAGGAAGCTCATTTGGATTGCCCCCCCCTCCCTCACATCACTCTCTCAATTCCCCATACCCGATCATATAAAATTAATCATTCATTCATCCATTAATAACATATAACATTCATTCATTCAATTTTTACATATTATCAAAAATATGGTTGTCATAATATGATTACAATCACTTTTTTTTGTTTTTTAAAGCTAAAAAAGCTGAAGTGGAGTATCATTTTCTAAATCATCTGTCCCCCCTTCAATTGTTCTTCCCTTTGCTCGTGATCTTAATGTATGCCTAGTTGTTACTCACGACGTGGAGGCCACTGCAAGGGGGGTCTCACAATAACAAAGAAATGTTGAATTGATATGTTTTGTTATTATTGTTACAAGTATTTTTTATTAATTAAAGAACATTAGAGTGGTGCTCTTTACACGATGGGGCCACATCATGTTTGATCTTGTCTTATAGCCTCATGCTCAACATCTTGAACACCCTCTAAATCGATGGAGTTGAAACACGAAGGTTACATTAATTAATACACCAATTGCAATTAAATATGTTTAAAAGAACATTAGAGTGGTCCTCTTTACCTGATGGGGCCACATCATGTTCCCGATCTTCTCTAGCCTGATCATGCTCAACATGTTGATCACACTCTACATGCTCTAAAGTTGAAAAATGAAAGGTTACATTAATTAATACACCAATTGCAATTAAAGATGTTTAATTGTATTAATCCATACTGCGTTTTGTATAGCACATGAATACATCTAGTACCGAGATGCACACCATGACCTTCATCTGTAGGTTGTGCTCCACCCTCACCAGGCTGCATTCCAATGTCATGTGCAATATTATCATTACTTGTCTGTTTAAAACAAATAGGCACATAATTACTTTATGGCAGAAATTAATATTGAATAGATTGCACAAGTATTTGATTTTAAATAAACTTTATTGAGTTTATTTACCTACGTGTCAGATGCAGTGGAAGATTGTGTTTGCCCAGTCAAGACTCTTAGGTGTTCAACCACAACTTCATAGCCTTGTTGGAAGGAAATCTTCATGTCCTCTTCTGTGGGCGTTCTATTGAATTCAGAGCCCTGCATTTTTGCATAAGATCATGAATTTGCTTCTATTGTGTGATAAAGCCAATTTTTTTTGCAATTTATTATTTGGATGCAATATTTCATTTATTGATACTTACAATTTGTGCGACTAATTTCATATAACCACCAGAGCCAAGTTTGTGTTGTCTGTGTTTTTCTAGTCTTGCCTTTGTTTTCTTCGATGTGTTGGGTAGCCTATGAAAAGTTTGAAATACATTAGATTATGTAAAAAGAAAGAGTAACCAATATATAATTACATTGTTGATAGTATCACATATCTTCCTTGGCCCGGTGGTGTCTTTCCTTTTTATTTTCAGCCTTCTCCTTTCCATCCGACACCAGGTCCTTCCACTCCCTCTCCGGAATCATGGGGGGATGCTCGTACTTTTTGTTCTTCTCTAAATGTGACCTATATTGGTCCCTCACATACTTTAGATAGGTAACGACTTTCTTAAGGACCTTGGTTCGATTGAATGTTTTATCACTGAACAACACAACTAAACGGTTAATGAGCTCATCTTTTAAATCTTGATTTTGGGCTTTCCACCGTGTACGTATGGTGGGCCCAAAGAGCTCCAATGTAATATCACCTAGATGTTTATAAAAAACATCATTTCCTGCAAAATGATCATGGGATCATTAGTCTAAAAAGAGTGATCAATAAGTAAATTTCAATTGGATTATATATAATAATAATTAAAACATTTTTTAAAAGTACTTGGGACCTTCTCTATCTATATGGGAACAAAATCCTCGGTCACCACAAATGTGGCTGACAATGTTCCCATACTAGTAATATGGGAAGATAAGGAAATGCTGCTAAAACATCTCCAGTACTAGTGGCCTCTGCATCCCCAGGTACATGTTTTGACGCATGTTCTGGCATGTGTTTGCTGCCAGAGGGTGCACTACTCGATGCCTGTATGCTATGTGTTGCTGACATTGCAGTCGACAATATAGGCATAGATGATGGGGTAGGATGATGTGATGTATGTGCAGGAAGATCAGGATGGACACTTGTACCAACCCCTACTCCACGGGTAGCACCTGTAGTACCCTGATCATGGCCAACAACATCATGAGGACACAAAAAATCCTGTAAAAATACACATATTTTAGTTCATGACATAAAAGAGTACAAAATATAAAACCATGAATGAACTTATGTTATTATTAAAGACCTCATGACAACTTACTTGCAAGTTTTGTGCTCTCCTAGTCAATATTTTAACCCTCTCTCTTATCTCATCTATTTGAGGCACAATGAATAACAATTGAAGGATATCTTCATTGCATTTTTTTGTGTCTTCCTTATCATATCGAGAGGGTTTGATGAATATGCGATGTCATCATCACATAACAGTGACTGCACCTCCCTATGGATGCTCTCCTCTATTGCTGGTGCCTTTGCCTGATCAACCGACTGCAACAAGAATATTAAAAACATTATCAAAATTAACCCAATAAACTTATGAAAAAAATATAATAATAAAAAATTTTGCTCGTATCTAATTTGTACAATTACAATGAGGTAAACCTATCGGGTAGAAGTGCCTGAAGATGCATCGCAATTTGTGTTTTGGGCTGGAGCCATCCTTGTACAATCAATGTCTCGTTGTGACAAAAAATAAATATAAAAAAACATTACTGAAATGAAACCAATAGACTTACGAAAAAAACATAATAATAAAATGGTATATTGGAGTCATTAATTGGAGGTTGGGTAAAATGGTATATAGTACGTACCACCCCCATAGTAACTGTGTTTGTATCTAAGCGATTCAAATTGTAATTGATTAGCAACTCTTCCCCTATAGTTATTGATTTTATCGCACATATGAATACACGATTTCCCTCGCGCACCTCAAATATGCAATTGGGTTGCTTACTTGTTGACCCAGGTCTTGTACTGTTTATAAACCCTGCAATATTCCTTGATGCTTTTGGCCTTCCGTCAATGTACATAACAACTCCTTTATTTTGATCCTTATCTTTTAGTTGTATATAATTTGCTGATAGTGCATACCTATGCATACTTCGTGTATATCGAACTAGCTGGATCCAATCTTTGTAACTGTAATAGGGTCCAACATACTCCATCAATTTAGTAACTTTGTCATAATAGACCTTTATGTTGTCCATGCAAAATAGGCCCAAATCATGTAATGACGATGGTGCTATGCAATACATCCTCTTGTTGACACAAAAATTAGTGTGTAACGCCCTGTCATGCGAACCCCAAAGGACAACCAAAGCAATAATTACCGCACAATTTTTTTTTTAAATAAATCTAAACATACATGAGATGCACATTAAGTCAAGAGTCAAGAAACTTAATTAAACAAATCCGTTAACACTTACGTCCCCTGGGGTACACGAGGAGTCATTACGAAACTTAAATCCACACAACGGCGATAAAGAATGAAAGCCAAAGATACAAACCATAATAAAGTAAACATTTACAAATGCAACACATACATGACAAATCATTAATAAGAAGCCATCCATGTACGTATTTACAACATATACATGATTAACTCAAAACTCATAATGATAAACTCTCTATCCTCAAATAAACTCAAGGGACATATTTACACAGATACAACATATCGAATAACAACTACCATGGGTCAAAAGTTGTATAAGGTTTATCATTACATTTCATTACAATGTTCAAGAGTAACAATGATACAATTGAGCAACAGAATACAAAATATCATAACTGGCTCCAAGATGGCTACAACTCTGGACTCGCCACAACTGACACCAATCCGCACCTCTTGATCCTCGACTAGGGACCCAATGGGGTGTTTAGCACGTTCCACCCAACCATGTGGGTCTGAAGACCCACCCCCCGTGCTAAAGAGCTGACAAGAAAGAGACCTCAACCAAGAACATCTAAACATGGAACCACAAGACTCAACGTCATACAAGAGTAACATGAAACCCAAGGATAGTCACAACATCAATAAACCATGACTAGAAAACATGACATCCAAACACGACGACAATAAATCACTTCATAACAGTGATAAACCACTTCAGAAACATAACAACAATAAATCATATAACATAACATCAATAAATTGCTTCCAAATCATGGCAACAATAAGTCATATAACATAACATCAATAAATTTCTTCCAAATCATGGCAACAATAAGTCATATAACATAACATCAATAAATCTCAAGTCCTAGTATCAATAGACCACTTCCAGAGGATTTCAATAAAACAACACAAAAGGGAATGCTAGAGGAGAGTGTCATCGCATGGCCTAAAATGGATTATCTAGACAACCTATCACAAGGTGCCACCTCCATCTATGGTTATCCTGACTGCCTATCTCAAGGTGCCGCTCCATAGGGTGACTCATGCGGAACCGTTAACCTCTCGTGAAGACGAGGCAACGACCATGCCAACCACGACCTTTTCGGCCCACCTTTAGTCTATAAAATCCCTAATAGGCGGACAAGGCATCCATAATTATCTTATTAATGTTTAACTACCCACCCCCTAATTAAATTAATTAGGTTATCACTTATTACTCTAACTCTAACGTGGGTTATCCTGACAACCCCTTTGTGCGCCGGCGTCCACGTAGAGCCACTCTCCCTAGAAACCCAAAACATAAAATCCAAAGCATCAAGGGTTGTACCAATACTGTAAGAAACACTGAATCTCAACACTGAAACGCACGCAAGGCATTTACCATCTCGCCAATAGCCATATACATAAACACTCAACATTAGGTACAACCCACTCATAATCCAAAATCACATTAACGATCAAAATTTTGGCAAAGGCCAAATCAATGGAGAATCATTATGAAACAAGATTACCCTTGCCTCTAGAAGCCCAAGAAAAGAACAACTACCCACAAATGAGGGTAGAACAAAGCAACACAAATTTTCCAAATAAATTCCAACACAAGAATAAAATATCCCCTAAAGACCAAGATTAACTTAAGAAAAGTCACACCAAGAGAGACTCATCAAACCAACCACAAAATCAAAACAACCATAATACCAACATTGTATACAGGGGTGACCTCTATTTCTTCTGCATAGGCTACCCAACCACACATCCACACATTATTTAATGATCTCACAGTTTGACTCAAAAACAAAACAAACAGAATCATTGACCAAGATAACAAAACCATCAATCAATACATGAACTTAAGTCGAAAATTTAATCCACCCAAATAAAGGAATCAATCAAACAATACATCCTTTTCTAACATTTGAATAAACCTATATACACAATTTTTTTTTTTTTTGACTTGAATTGATGTATATAATCATTCATAAGGAAACTATATTGTTCAATTACTACTTATGCATACCTATGACAACATACATACATTTGAAAAGATACATAAATTTATTTCCTTAATATCTAGTTGTACCCCATTCTTATACTTATTTAATAATACACATATATAAATAAATATATCCCCATACTTGTGAAATTTACTTATTTGCATACATTTATTTACCATAAATTTATCAAATCACTTTTAACCATCAACCACAAAATGACCCTTTTATTTTCATAAGATACATCTAATCTTCCATAGTCGCTCTAGTGTCTATAAAAATCTAAGGACAACTATATAAGGTATGACACTTTTCCAATAGAAGGGAAGGATTTAGTATCATATCACAACAATGTAGTTTTAATGACATTAAAAAAATAGGATCCCCAAAAGGAACCTATACTATCAAGTGAACATTTTCCCAAAATTATAATGGAAAACAATATCAACTACAGGGTAATACAAAAATACACCAACTATGCAAGGCTATTATTTGTTTATATCTTGGCATTATTACTTCAATGAATTCTCGCCTAAAAAGATTAAATCTTTAAGTCACTGCCATTTTATTTCTTCATCTAAAATGTATTACCATCAATACTTCAGAATGTAAATAATAAATATATATATATATATATACACGAAAACCAAAGATCCGAAGAAACCATCTAAAGGATACTGTATTTGGCGACGACATGAAAGTTGCATCATATATATAAAATTAGACAGAAGTAATGCATGTAATTACTTATCCAAATCTAAAGACCATGGATTACTTTATCGAAAGGAATACATATATTTCTGGTGTAATCGAATTTCCTAGCTCAAAGAGACTGTTGAAGATCCAACGATTTACACACTGGAAGAAGGCGCGAACCAGGCTTAGATCCATTTAAGAGTAGCCCTCACTAAGGAATGAAGGAAGTTGACATATTTTAATCGACTTTTCAAAAAGAATACCGTGACTTTAGGATAGCACAATGAACCATATTATAAAATCAAATGTTTTGTATAAAATGTAAAAATTTAGAACGACTCAATTATAGGCTGAGAATAGTGGAGGCGAATCAAGGATCTCCTAGGCAACCCAACGATCTGCAAATTAGGAAATGACTAAAGAAGAGCAACGACGACACACCAAGCATAAAATTGCAAGACCACGAATGAAGAGGTTGCTGGAGGGTAGGCTGCAGGGCCAACGACCTTTATAGGCAGAGTCTAAGCTTCTGAGGAAGATGGTATTGCAACGGTAAACATGAATGCAAGGTTCAATTAATAAGATGTCGATTAACCTGTGCCGTCAATGAGTCAAAGATGGGAACAAACTAAATATTTATTTTCTATGCTATTGAGTACATACCTCAAATAATGTCTTCGTAGGCTGTAAACACTGTATTCTACAATATACCTACTTCCATATTCTTTTTGACATAAGTAACACGTTGTACTGCCCGAAGTACGCCACACAAATACAGTATAAATGATAATTTTGACTGTTTGCAGATGCCCTTAAGGATATCACGTCCCGAAGAATGAAAGAATAGCAGAATATACATGAAATAGATTTTGCAAGGAAAGGCTCAAATCTTAGAATTTATGAAGCACCCTAGAATGCAAACTAACATTGTAAGCTTTGCTTGTATTTTAGGCACATGCAGTCATGCAGGTTTAGAGAATGAGGGTTGCGCATACTTCACACATCCGTAACCCTTATTGCATTACAAATATAGTTGATATTTGGGTGTGCATGGTTTGACCTTCATGCCGCGCAGGCTAACCTGGGCATTCTACACCCTAATACTAAGGGGTTCCTACTGAGCATATCTGAATAGCGGCCTAGTATTTCCAACAACACCGATTGGATTCTTAAATGCTGCGACCTATACTCTCCTCTAAATCATCTTGGCAGAAGCGGCAAGTGTGATGAGGTACCAAAGATTGCTATAGTTGATCATCTTTAAAATAAATGCAAATAACTTCGTCCTAAAATAAGGGCTGTCGAAATATATCGATTTGCACCCGAATTGGTCTTCTGTTAAGCAAATTTGTATTGGAAGATCTCAACGCAACAAGACTTGGGTTTCACTATCTCAGAAAAGTTTAAGGCGATACAAAGTCAGGGCAGTAATAAAGATAAACCAATGCAAAAGTAATATGAAAGACCATTCATTAAATCCTCCATCAAACGCTAGTTATACAAATAAACATCGAAATGAAGCCACAATAAAAAGTATCGATCTCCATGCATGAAAACCACAGTCTAGAAAATCAAATAGCCCTATTCGAATAAGAAGCATCCAGGAGGAAATACACATACCTTGCAACAACCCTTGTACTCTGTTGTAGCATATACCATCACGCCAGAGAAGACTGTTGTCTCACTGCTACCACCATCCTGTCTATCGATACTGTTGGTGACATGATCTACCCATTGACCACCTTCCTATTCTCCATAGAATGCCATGGTTGCAGTCCTTAACCAGATGAAGTTTTCTCTTCCCCTATTTACCAGAATCCGAGATGCATGATAAGGGCGATGAGAAATCCACCCAAAGAAAATCAAGCCACCATCATAATTAAAGCTAGTTTTCTTTTGACAAATAATTCACGACTATGCATGCTCTGCATGTCCACTCTTTCTAGCTTTTAACTACTTTTCACTCGATTTCCATTATCTTCCTTACTATTTTATTTCCTTTCGATATCTTTTCCCAATTTAAATAATTATCCACATGCAGATAATAATATTATCAGTTGTTATTAAATACCATTTAAACAATACCGGTTATAAGACTAATTAATTTAATTATCTAATAATGACTGTATACTTTCTAGTCCACCAAAATTGATTCATTAATTATTATTTTAATCATTAAAGCATTTAAGCTCCATATTTATTTTTACATTTAAATGATTAATTTCCTATGACAATATGATTTATCAATTATTTTTAAATTTAATAATTTATTTACTTCGAAATAAATCTAGTGACCTTATAATACATTTTTAAATTAGTTTGATTAATCAAGGCTAAACACTATATTAATGTTATCGCCTAATTTTGGAATCAAATTAAATAATATAATCACAAAACCTTCACAACGTCTCCAATCAACCAACCGAATATACTCCATAACACATTTAACAACGAAATCAACATGACCACACCAATAAACAACTTACTTGAATGTCAACGACAACCGAAACGGAGGGGCACTACACAGTGTTTATTGGAGGAAGTTCCTTGGGTACCCATTATTTCTGTAGATGTTTGTACCTCAAGGGAACCTCGATGTCGCCTATGCTCTCATCATCATAAGAACATGACCCCCCTTCAACAAGAAAAAATCCATGTGTTTACAAAACTTTCTTCTAACCTTTGACTCTAGTTGATCTCCCTCTTTTTAGACCTACTACATTGTCTCTTTTCCCTCTCTTCAATTTCCCTCGGGAAGACAAATCTGAAAATACCTATTTGGTGTGCACACTCATAAGGATGTTTATGAAATTCTTTCATGGTGATGTGATCCCAAGGTGACATTATGATTAATCTATCATTTCATCTCTAGAATTTGACTGGTTATAAGGTAATCAAGTCTTCATAGATTGCAAGTTATTGTTACTACCATCCAAATGTGTCCATCACAAATCAAATCAATGTATGAAGGAGACTGTCCCTTGCAAATAATGACTTTAAAATGTCATTATTTTACAACCTAACACAAACATGGAGTTTGGGAGATGCAGTTCACAGTAGCTGAGGCTATGGAAGCCTAGAAAACCTAGACTCAGTGATAAATTTTCCTACATGAACAATGTATGGCAATGTTCCAAGGATTTTTGCATGACAATTGAGGGGAAAAGGTAATGAATGATAATCATTATGAGTCTCACAGTCTCACAGTCTTAATCCAAGTTATTTGATTTACTAGACTTCTACTTAACGTTTTAACTCCCAAACTTTGTAACAAGTGTTAAATGTGACTATGGTCCACCAATTACACAACCAAGGCCTCAAATGTATTGTGCAGAAGAATGGTTTGACCATACATAATATTTTGGTTTAATTTGTCTTGAAAAAGATGAATTAGAACACTAATAGACATAATTCAGGTGCAAGTGTGAGGTGGTTTAGCTGTCCACTGATAAACTCCATATGTCTAAGTGGTTAACGGGGAGGGAGTGTGTACTAGGATTGGTTAAGTCATCATAATTTTATGCTTTGGAAATAAAAATTGCTTAAGCCATCTTAAATCTTCCTATGTCTAATTGCTAGGAGAATTTTGGTATGTTTTAAGGCAGGATGAGTTGTTGCATCAATGTTCTAGTTCTCTATGACAAGGTTTCAACATCTTCAAATAGTGAAAGTTAGTGCTCATAGTCATTTGAAACAACAACATTTTGATTATGTATGATGGTAGGATTTGATAACTTAAAAGAATTGGCTACCCAACAAACTTAAAGTTAAAAGAAACTTTTTCAGTTTAAGGGGTTAACATTAAAAGTTGTCAAAATTGCAAATTTGCAAAATAATGAGTTGTTAAGTGTTTGTAAGTCAGTTATGGATGTTGGTTGAATGTAGTTGGGGTCTGGGATGATTTAAAAATCCTTCCAAGGCCCAAGAAAAGGTTTTTGGAGGAGTTGATACCAAAATTTCATATCAAATACACGTTCTTGAAGCAATTTTATGTGTTTTTACTATTTGTCTGAAGTTTTTTTGTGTTGTATGAATCCGTACAATCTTGAAATGCTCTGAGATCATTGGTGTAGATAAATATATGTGTTCCCTTTCATTTGAATTTGTATTGAAGTGCTAAATCACTATTTTTTGGGAGAAAACAATCAAATACAAGGACTGCCCTATTTTTACTGTGTAAGGGTTTGAGAGCTAAATATAAATGACATCCACCAATCCACCCACTGTCTTGGAACTGTAACTCGGTGGATTGGTGTGCAACATGGTATTATAGAGGTTCATTGCATTTAGGGGTCTGTTAAAGCAAGAAAATTGACATTGAAGTGATGCCCTAGGGCTGACAGGGGCAATTTCTTATGAATTTGTGGTTGTTAAGTCAGGGTTTGTTAATTTGATGGATATCTTGGTAGAGTCATGGTGACACTATTTGATGGTCCAATCTCTACTTCGAAAAAAAAATATCTCTAACAACTCGAAGAGCTAAAATGGGATGGCATTAAATGAACCTTCATTTGAAGGATCTTCTAATGAAGGACCTTTGAATTAAGGTCTTCATTTGAAGGTCCTTCATGCAAAGGTTCCTTTTATAAAGCATTTTGGACATGAAATATTTAAAATAAAAAATACCTTCATTTTAAAGTCTTGACATGGCATCATTTTTGAATGAAGGTTCTTCATTGAAAGGTCATGAAAGGACATTTGATGCAATCATATGCCTTGTTAAAGTTTTAACTTAATAGTAAGGGTATCATGAGTAGTTTGTAGGGCCCATTCAACAATTGCTGATGCAAGGATTGAATTGTCTAGAATGTATCTATTATAAAGAAAGCCAATTTGTTTACCTGTATGACTATATCTCAAGTAATAGGTTTAATTGTGATGGAAATGATATTGACAAAGATTTTGTAATCTAGGTGTTGAGAAGCATAATTTTCCACCATCGTAAGAAAGATTCTTAATTCTCACTTTTAAGTGTTAAAATTTAACAATACCTTGATTGATGAAAGAGCCCAAAGAGACTTTCTCCATGGTATCCAAGTACACATAGCAACGGTCTTCTCTTATACAATTGGACATGATTTAAAGAACTTAGCTAGGAATTATTCATTTAACCTAAGGTTTTCTCATAATGCCATCATTGGAAAAGTATGATCAAATTCTTCTATTATGAAGAATTGGTCTATGTGCCTCTAGTAATCAGTATAAATGTTTGTAAGGATAAAATGACTAATTACATCAGGTATGAGAGAATCAAATTTGAGTTCTTCAAAGATTATATTCCTCTATTCATAATTTTTAAGGGTATTGTGTGGAGGAGGTTATCACTACCAAGAAGGGAGGAGACCTTTCCTTGCATATGTTTGTGGTGGAGGTATTAAAGAAGAATTGTATGCCTCTATTTCCATTCATTAGATCTAGCTTAACCTAGCATATACTTGGGCTCCTTTGCCCCTATAAACTTCCATATGTTTTAGTTTATGTTATGTAAGTGTAATTCCATGATATGTTGAAATATAAGAGGTGGAGGAGGCCGTGCTGAAATGTCTCTTTGAAATTCCTTCAAATTTTTTCTTATTGTTTTATGTTTTTAGCAACTTTGTGGAAATAAGATTTGAGGTAGGTCATACAACAAATAATAACATGTTCCCACCAAAAAATTGAACCTTGAAAGTTAGTGGGACTTAATTATGAGTTCTAGATGAGAATGATGACAATGTCAATCTTTTTGGAGGAGGTGGAAGTGGTGCAGGGGCACCTACAACCTTGTTTCAAAATGTGATAGGGCAATATGTAATAAGGTGAAATATTGTTGTCTTGAGTCTTTTTACTTTTAATAAGGTCTAAATAGACCATCACATATGTTTCAAATAATTAGGAGAGTCTAATAGTAAAAAGGCGCAAGCAAGAATCAAAACAATTATTAATAAAGCTATGTAATATGGCCTTTAATGGTCATTAGAAGTTTAAGATTCGGTTGAGGAAACAGTTGGTGATTGGTTTGTAAGGGGAAAGCCTTTAAAAAGGCATGAAATCTCATTTGTAATGTTGGCTTGAGAATTTTGAAACATTTACAATAAGAAGACACTGCAATTTACTTCAAATTTTTGAGTTTTCTCCATTTCTACAGACCTGTACAAATCCGTACAGTCTCATCTTGCAATGTGAACACTCATTTCCTATGGTGGCTTATATTAACCTTCTTTTATGTCAAGTATGATAGGTTTTAGTGGTGTTTTGAGTTGGAGATCACCATTTTCGAAAGCATCCCAGCACTCAGATGAGGAAGATTCTTGGTGTTTAGGCACAGAAAATGCAAAATAAAAGAGAATGGAGTGCCACCATAGTACCTATTGTCCCTTGGTCGGATCTTCCTCTTGAGTGCCCTCAACCTCAAGTCTCCTGTATTTCACTCTGCCACTCCTCCAAACCTTCCTCATAGCTCCACCTTGTTTTCACTCCAAACTTCTGCTTTTATCAAATGAATCTTTGTTTTAACTCCTCCAAACCTTTCTCACGCTTAGTATTTTATATTCTTTTCTCTACTTTCCTTCACTCATTTATTAGGTTTTTAGAGAGTATATAATTAAAATTAAAAAATTATGTATTTTATTTAGCTAGGTTTTCAATATTCTAATAATATAAGTATATTAGCTATATTTACATAATTTAGATAATATACTATTCAATTTATTATAATTATATATTATATACTTTTTAACAAAATTATTAAAATACATATATAAAATTATTATAATTAATAATTAATAATAAGTATATTTTTATATAATACAAAAATATAATTAATATAAATATATATATTTTAATATAATATTAATATTAGATTAAATTATATATATAATATAATTATATTTATTATCATATAATAGTATATAAAGTTTTTAACCATAATATTTGTAGCAGATTTTACCACTACACTACAACGGTTTACTAAATGGTAGTTAAAACTTGTTTTCCAACGACACAATAGTGGTTTCCAGACATGAGATTTGTTTCAAGCTCAAATCTCACAATATATGTAGCCTATTAGCTAATACAAAGAGAGATAGAAACTAAAAAGACAGAGAATGAGAGAAAGAGATGAACTTGTAGGATAGGGAGAGAGAGAGACAGAGTATACGAGAGAAATACAAAGAGACACAACAAAAGGAAAAGAGAGAAAAGAGAAACTAAATTTTTATTGTTTGTTTCATGTCAACAATCCAAGGATGGCATGTGTCTTTGGGGAGTTATGCTCAAGGTAGCATGACATTTGATTAAATATATGATAATTCTCCTTTAAGACCTCTTCAATGTACCCATTGCACACTTAAGGAGACAAAGATAAATATAGGGAAGAAAATATAGAGAGAGAGGGAGATAATGAGAAACACACAAATAGAAAGGGAGACAAAGAGATAGAGAGAGGTAGAGAGATAAGGATGAATAGATAGAGATATAGGGAGGGGTGGACGATACACTCCATGGCCTTTATATTTCTTTTCGAGATTCTCCATTTATCTATAGGTTACTTCCCTTTCTTCTATTTATTATTATTCTTTTCTTTTCATTCATCGATTTCCATTTCGAGAGATTCGACTATTTCATTTTTGATCTTCCTTTATTCTTTCTTTCTTTCCTCTTCTATTTATTTATTTCATCCGTCTTCCTTTTCTTTATCTTTCCTTTCACTGATTTTCTTCTCTTCGAGATTCTTCGATCTTCTTTACTTATCTATCCTTTCCTTATTCCTTCTGACGATTTCGATTTAAATGAGACTGATTTTATGAGATCTATCTTAGTCAAAAATTTTGATGAAAACCAAGTTTTGTCGTAAATAGATGAATGCCGGATAAAATTTAAAAAAATTAAAATTACACATCAACATCTTCATAAGCACCACAATACATCAAATTATATACATCTTCGTTAAATTTTTTGTCGATTTTCATGTACCAAATGAGTTAGTTCCAATAGGGATACAACCCAAAGGGCTCACTACCACAAAGATACAAAGAAGACAAAGATGACTTGTTACAAAGAGACTACAATTCCAATGCAACAAATGATTCCACCACAGTTACTTGATCAACTTGCATGAATGATAGAGTTCACCTTCTGCTCACTGCATCTGAAAACTCAACATTAAGCTTCACACTAATCTACCACACACAACTCACACACACTTTCTGAATAACTTCAATGTCGCATCTATACTTTCACTTACCTTTGTTCTTTTCTCTTGTACATTTTTTATTACTAGCTCATCCTGTATTTATACTATCTCCAACCTTGAAAAAGATCCAAAGTTGGCCATCCAATCTCAAATTCAAATTAGGTTAGCACAAAACATCCCAGGGTGGAATTAGAATGAGGGTGACCCAAACACACACTTCACCGAGACCCAAAATAGATGCAACATGCTTCATCAACTTTGAAGATAGTGCTTAACACAAGGTCAGCCAAACCAGTGTAAAACACATAGAACAATTAAGCTCGAAACTTCCAAAAACCAAAAATATCTTCAATGTAATCAAAACATCTTAACTCTAGAACAACAAGTCAAAAGACTTCATCAAAGAGAAATCCATACTAGCAACACTTCTCCTGGACCTCAACCAGAACACATAAAAACATAGTTCACAGCTGGTGAATACAACTCAAACTTCACAAAAAATCAATAGCCAAAAGTATGGATATAGCAACCTTCAACAACTGTGACCAACATATTTGAATTGCACGAACATAGGGGAAAGTACCGAATCAACACCTGGAGCAACAATTGAATACTTGTAAACTTTCTTTAATACAATCTTCTCAATATCCTCAACATATGCAACCAATAACCTGTAACCATGACACTAATGACAATAGTAACCAGTAGATAACTAATTGACTAGTTGACATCAATGACAATACCTTCATTCCTTTTTCCATTCTTGCAATAACATTCACCTCATTATTAAGACAAAATTACCCATTCTTGACCATTTATAACCTTCAATAGAAATATATAATAAATTATTTGCAATCTTAATTAATATTAATGTATGAATACTTGTTATCCTTTTTGTGTTATTAAAGTTTTTTCAATGTTGATGGTTATGTGGAAATAATTTCTTTTTGAAAATAGGAAAATAAGTAATGATCAAGAAAGGACTCTTTAGAAAGTACCATGTGATTGCTAATCCAAACGAAAGATAATAAAAGAGGAGGACTTCTTTTTAGTAATTATTTCCTCAAAATTTAAACTATTTTATTTAATACCACTAAGGTTTTATTTATGAATTTATTTAACAAAAAATTAATAGTATTGGTGCATGTTTCCATGATACTATAGTTTAGGAATTAGGTCGTAGTAAAAGTATCTTTCCTGATGTTCATAAAAGACTTATGATGTTCATACTATGATAACTCTTGATGCATGAATTAAAAATAATCTCTTGGTTCATATACATATATCATTTTCCTATTTTAAGAATCATTGTTGTATTCTATTGATGACTTTATGAGTAGATGAATTTGAACCTCTATTGAGATGGCTACTCAACTAAGAGATTGGAATGCATGGTAGAGATTAGTAGTCTAGTTATGCATTATATTTATGTTTGAGTAATTAAATTTTATCATTAGTTACCTACAAGTTTAGTTTGTGTATTATTGTTTGTATCAAGTGTGTTTTATGCTTTAATATCCTTCTACATGTTTAAGATAACAATAAAATATTACATTCTATAGACACAAAAATTTGTATTGTTTGTTAAAGTTATTCCACATATTGGTGATGTGAAAATGTTATATTTCTGAAGATAAAGAAGTCTATATAGCTATTGTATTTCTCTAAAGTTTTACATTATGTATAAAGGTAATAAAAATAGTATATTAGTTTAAAAATATTTCATTTTCAATAAATTAGTACTTGAGGAAATTTTATTTCATTACAGTAGATTTTCAACAAGATTTTCATAGATTACATTCTATATATGTCTATAGATTAGAGTGTACAATTTTTTTCTAGTTAGAGTTTCTTTCAAGCATAATAATTCTTTATTTAGTTTAAAATCTAGTATTGGAATATGACATCGAAATTATTTTGCAAACAGTCTCGGACACCACCTTGGTTGATATGATAATTAATTGATTAAAAGTGTGAGACCTAACAACACCTTTTTAGTGCTTGAGAATGATATTAATTAACAAGTGGAAGTTAGTGGAGGTAACTAATACAAGGAATAAAGGTACACAAAAACACTTCCTTCACAAAAATTCTTAGGGTATTGTGCAAATTTCAATATTTTAAAAATTATATAGATATAAAACATATATAAAAATAAAATAATTAATATGACATAACGTAGGTGTATGTGAGGAAAACCATTTTAGGAGAAAATAACCATGCTCCAAAGCAACCCAATGTATTATAATTTGGTAAAAAATTAGTTACAATACAATTGCAGAGAAAGCCTTTATAAGAGTATCACCAACCAAAGATTTGGAGGAATTCTAATAACTTAACAATATCTATAAAAATATAGACACAACCTCCATCTCAAACACCTAATATAAAGGATATACAATAAATGAAACTATTTAATGCTAATTAGAAAACCATGAGCTAAAACCAACCAAACATTGGCACCCAAATCCTTAGCTTAGAAACCCAACACCCAAATCTCAAGATGAGTCCATAGGCTATAAATAGAACATTCCTTTCAATTGTCATAACCGAGTTATAATCAACTCACCAAGTTGGGCATTTCATTATCTCTAACCAAAGATTCTTTATGATGTGTGATAACACACATGATCATAAGTTGGTCGACAAGTGTAACGCCCCCTTTCAACTTTTTTATGTGTCCAACACATCTTTACATTTCTTATGCAAACTTCCATAGACCATAAATTTTGATCTAGGATGTTGATTGGGCATTTTTTTTAAATTGTAGAGCTCAAAGAGAACTACACAATAAGTACCCCCCTTGGTGGTGTCAATCAACTCAAAATATTTATTTTGGTTGAAAACCAAATCTATAGCATAGAAATTGAGTTTTTCTATTTTATAACCCATTTTTAAAAATAATTTTAGCATTGAGATACCTTTCCTAACAACTACTGCTATTTTCATGTAAGGAAACTAGTCTATTCAATTTATTTTTTCCTTATACATTATATTTAGGGGTTCACTAGTGCCTTGTATTGGTTTTGAAGTTATGTTAATGATAGATTAGTGATATTAGAGTTATGTTGTCAAATATTAGAAGTGCATAAGGTTCTATCCATTAAACATAAAATGGTCATTTAGTTCCCTTTCATAATTATAGATTACACTTGTCTAACTTATGCAAGTGCAAGAAGTGGAGAGGTAGAAATGGATATATGGATCCTTCACCCTTTCAAAATTAGGATGTCACATGACTCCGAAGGACTATAGAAAGATCTAAGTATGGTTAGAATTCATGCTCCATCTAATCCTTGATGTTTTTGGGTTGAGTTTGATGATGAACATGAGGTACAAAAAATGAATTATTATAGGTTCACAACATTTAAAATTCAAGCCTTTGGAATAAGGGATGTATTTGAGGAAATTAGTGATGATAAAAAAGTTTTGGATCCTACATATGAGGAGAAAAAATATTTCATTGGATAATTCCTTAGATTAGTAGTCTATTCCTAAGTATAATTCAAATAAGTATAGGACTTAAATTTTGATAAACAAAATATTAATTAATCTAAGAATGAAATTAAATGAGATGGAAAAAGACAAATGGGCCTCACTAAGGAATTAAAAGAAGAGAATTGATAAGATGCACAATTGGAATCAAGTCTCTACCACTACCATTCTCCCATTTGCATAAGTGGTCATAGATACAATAGTGAATATAGAGGACACTAATCAAAGTTGATCTAAGGATACCAAAAAAATAGCAAGGAAGAAGAAGAAAACTAAGAACAAGATCAAGTTATTAGGTGGTTCTTAAGAAGGTGAGGATATGTAGATCCTAGATCCATCCTCTTCATCTCCACATAAGTCACATCCTTCTCTTGAGAAAAAAATGTCTCCTAGAGAGCAACATATTTTTTCTTACCTAAATCTGCCCCATTAGTTAATGCATCTCCCTTTCCTTGTCCAAATTATCCTTATGTCCTCCTTCCTTAGTAATATCCCCAAACTTCACCTCTTCATCAACCTCCTTTCCCTCCTCTATCTCCCCAAAATAACCTCCACCTTCAAAAATAATTTATAATTTATGTAAGCAATAATTTAGAATTGAACTAGCAAACAAATACAACACAAAATATTCCTATTCTTAACTCTTACAAACCTCATATAGATCTCAACAAAAGGAATTCAAACAAAGCAATAATAATCACTCAAATTAAATGTTACCATGAAATCCATTGTTAAATGTTATATGATCCAAGTGATTGGTACACAAATTCTCTTTTCTTGAAAATTACCTATTTTTATAACATATATTAGCTCAAAATGTAATGATGAAATGTATAAGAGTGTGCCTCAATTTATAGGTTTATAGGAGAGTTAATGGATGATTGAGATGTGATGGAGAGATCAATGGTGGATGATGATTGAGAGGAATTCCTTAGTATTGAGGAGAGAATGGAGGGTTGTGAAAGGCTTGGACACATTTAAAAAATTTAGTAAGTGGTTGCAACCATGAGAGATATAAGGGATAAATGTACTTAGGACTCCTTTATTTTTGGAATTGATGGAGATAATATTGGAACCACAAGGACAAGTTTTCTTATGTGTCATGTATTCTTATAATTGGTGGAGAGAATATAGCTATAATTAAATAATAATATTATCTAATTATTTTATCCATGTGTGAGGTAAATAATAATAACAAAATTATTTATTTATGTGAGGTGAGATGGAAAAGGAACTAATTAAATAATAAGACTATTTAATTAGGTGAGGATTATTAGGTGAAGGGGACTTGAGTAGGTGATGTATTTGGTTGATTAGGATAAGGGTATACTATGGAAATATTTAGATGTCTACAATTTCCTTATATTCTCTCACAAATCTAGAGAAAGACCCTAAAAAAGGGTAGGTTGAACAAGAGGAGGACCCTAAAAGTATGTTGAATAAGAAAATGTTAACTCAAGTGGTTTTCCCACTCCATATGGTGGAATATGGCTCAACCAAACATCAATGAGGAAGAAAGTGATTGCGCTAGTAAAGAAAG
>VDFB02027378.1:0-23655 GCA_007258455.2 Sequoia sempervirens | reverse complement strand
ACTATCAAAAATTTCTACAACCTTGGTCCAATAAAATTTTATTTCATAAATTAGAATGTGGCAAATGACATGTACATGCATTTATATTTTATAAAAATAAATAAATAGAGAAAGACATAATTATAATATAGAAAATGAACTAGGAATAGAGAAAGATACTCAAATAAGACAACAAAGTAAGGTGCATAGATTCATTACAAGAGATTGGAGTATATGTAAATCATCTTTAATACAAGAGTTATTTGAGAAAAAATAGGTTTTTTTATAAAATTATTTTGATAGATTCTAAAAAAGTAGTGAATAATAATAAATGATTGCATCAAAATAACTTACATAATTTAGGGGAAAAATTATGATTTTCTATGTAGCTAAACCTAACTCATATTGATGTCATGTTTTGTGTATAGTATCTTTCAAATGCTAGTTTCTCTAAACAAATGCCTTAATGAGTTTTAGAAGCAAATTTAGTTATTGAGATGGTGGTAAAGAAGAAATTTGTAGTGCATAGGAAGAAGTTGTAAGGGACTACACAAATCATGAGGTTTCCATCTCAGTTATTGAGATGGTGGTAAAGAAGAAATTTGTACTGCATAGGAAGAAGTTGTAAGGGACTACACAACTCATGAGGTTTCTATCTCCTTGTTTCCATTAGAAATGGAAGGTAGAGAAACCAAAAGTAGTAATTGAATTAGGTATATGTCCATGAACGTAAGTAGCAATAATGCATTCCAAAGGTGTGGAAGAGAAAGAGGTTCTTATCACATTACAAGTGTGTCATTTCTTGTTCTACACATACCAACACTATCTTCAACATTCTCTCGAAATCTATTTTGAACATAAATTTTCACTTGCTTGACTATAGAAGCTTCATGTCTACCACTTTCACATCCATTTTCTTCTTTCACTTTCTTAAATACTCATTGCACAACATCAACACACTAAATTTTGCAACATCTTTCCCACTCACTTTGAGCACAATAATCTTGAAACTATAATTTTTTATATGCTATCAATTAGATATTATAGTCAATGGTACTAGTTGATATCCTATATTTTCCATGATAAATAGCGTTTAGACCTATATTTTCCACTTTTTTGAGTTATATATTTATTGTGATGGATAATCACTTTTGTCTGTATTTAAAGAAGAGAAATCTAACGAATAAAGGTACTAGTTGATATCCTATTTGAAAAAGAGAAATAAATGCACGTTAAATATTTTGTAAAAAAATACTTCTAATTATTCTTAATGAAAATTAGGTATGATAAGTTTGAACAAATATCTTTACATGATAGATGATGTGTATACCTATATATTTACCCATTTTTAGTTATATATTTATTATGAGGAGATAATTGATTTGTCTCTATTGAAAGAAAAAAAAAAAACTACTAGTTAACATCCCACTTGAAAAAAAACATAAATATAAACATTTATATTGTTTTTTTAACATTTATAATCATTTAAATAATATTATTTTGAAAAATATAATAAAAATATGATCATCATCTTTTTATTCACATCATTTATAATTGTATAAATAATAATATACCATTCTAAAAATCTACACCCATTTTTATTTATTTTTAATTAATTAATTTATGAATCAAGAATTTTTTGAGTCATCTTCTTTTACGGTCCTTGCAATTAATCTATGTATTTACTCATTAACTCCTCATTAAAGGCCGGCCTATCACTAAATAAATAATAACAATGGAAAACTCCGTGGTCATATGTCATGTTATTTATGGAAGCCAACTGATGGTCTTCATACATCAACAAATTTGTGGTCTACATTCACCATCAAAGATAAGCCACAAGATATGGACGCCACACAAGCCAGGAAATCTCCAAGAAATCCAAACTTAGACCATGATAGGGTACAAAGGGGTCACAGTATTTGGATAGGCTGTAAGATTTTTTATGATGACGTAATACAAAGGAAAGCTAATCAGATATGGTAACCAAGTGGTTTTGGACAGGAGGACCGGCTATCCTTGCCCTATAAATTAAAGGGTCTGCCTTGCCACCCTTTGTCCAACTAACAATATCATCAAACTACTCTGCAGTCGCAAGAGAGAGAGGCAATGGCGACAATGGCGAGGCTCTCATCCCCAGCATTTGCAGGGCAGATGGTGAAGAGCGACTTCGCCACAATGCTCAACGGACTGCGAGGAACGGAGCGTGTGAACATGCGTACAGGAGCCACCAAGACCACGAGCAAATCGGTGTGGACCTCGCAATGGTACGGTCCAGACAGGGTGAAATACTTGGGTCCCTTCTCCGGGAGGCGCCGTCATACCTAACGGGTGAATTCCCGGGCGACTACGGGTGGGACACTGCCGGGCTGTCGGCGGACCCAGAGACGTTCGCGAAGAACAGAGAGCTGGAAGTTATTCACAGCCGGTGGGCAATGTTGGGAGCGCTGGGGTGCGTGTTTCCCGAGCTGCTGAGCCGAAACGGGGTGAAGTTTGGGGGGGCAGTGTGGTTCAAGGCGGGCGCACAGATTTTCAGCGAGGGTGGCCTGGACTACCTGGGCAACCCCAGCCTCGTCCACGCGCAGAGCATTCTCGCCATCTGGGCATGCCAGGTCATCCTCATGGGTGCCGTCGAGGGCTACCGGGTGGCTGGGGGCCCGCTTGGCGAGATCACGGACCCACTCTACCCCGGCGGCAGCTTCGACCCTCTTGGCTTGGCCGACGACCCCGAGGCCTTCGCCGAACTGAAGGTGAAGGAGCTCAAAAATGGCCGTCTTGCCATGTTCTCCATGTTCGGTTTTTTCGTGCAGGCCATCGTCACTGGAAAAGGTCCCATCGAGAACTTGGCCGACCATCTTGCAGACCCCGTCAACAACAACGCCTGGGCTTACGCCACCAACTTCGTCCCCGGCAAGTGAGCGTCTTTGTGTCTTTCGCTCTGTGGTCAGATGCACAAAATTGTAAAATTCCATTTTCATTTAATCGCCAGGTTGCTTTCTTCTTTCCTCGGTTTCTCTTGTTATTATGTTTTATCTAGTCATGGTGCTGAAGGATTTTAACGCTTCGGAAAAGGCGTTACAGTGCAGTGTATGTATATGTTTGTGGAGAACGTTTCTGTAATAAAATCTCTGTTGAGTTATACTGTCTTTTCGACTTATTTGGGCTCACAGATTTTCTTATGACGTCGTAATACAAAGCAACATTGCAAAGCAAAGCCTCTAAGATTTTAACTGCCTTTCAATTAATTTTTAAAAATATAAATTATCAAAAACCCTGCCAATAAATTCAACTAAATTAATACTTATGCAGCCATCACATTTTTTTTATATAGGCATGTAATCACATTCTTGTTAAAATCATTCGGTTTGATTTCAAAAGCTATAGTAATGTGGATGATTGGTATGAAAATTAGATGAATGTGTTTTACGTACTTGAATTAATAATATATATTATATTAAACTAGATTATAATAAAGTTTTTTTATAATAATTTATTATGGTTTGCAAATAATTTAATTATATAATCTAATACATTTAAAAATTTAATACAATTTTAAAATGAAAAATGATCTAAGTTTCATCAAATTTCAATCTTGCTTGTCACTATTTTTCAAAACTATCACAATATCATAAAACATATATATGTATGTGTGTGTGCCTGTCTATATATGTATATGTGTATATGTATATGTGTATATATATATGTATGTATGTACAAATACATATATATATACACATATACATATACACATATACATATACACATATACATATATATACATATATATACATACATATAGATGTATGTATATGTATATGTACACATATATATACACATATACATATACATATGTATACATCTATATGTATGTATATACATACATATAGATGTATGCATATGTATATGTATATATACATACATATAGATGTATGTATATGTATATGTACACATATATATACACATACATATATGTATATATATGTATGTATATATATGTATACATATGTATATATATGTATGTATATGTATGTATATATATACATACATATATATACATATGTATATATATATGTATGTATATATATGTATACATATGTATATATATGTATGTATATCTCTATACTCTCTCCCCAACCACATATATATACATATGTATACATATATACATACATATATATATACATATATATATATATACATATATATATATATATATATATATATATATATACAAACACACATATATATGTATATATACACACACATACAATAGAATTAGCTAGATGTCCATGAACTTAAGTAAAAGCAATGTGTTATGAAGAAGATATGGAAGAGAAAGAGGTTCTTATTGCATTACAAGTTTGTCATTTCTTGCTTTACACATACTAACACTATCTTCAACATTCTGTTGACATCCATTTCTAACATAGATTTCAACTCACTTGAATGTACAAGCTTCATGTCCACCATTATGACATCCATTTTTCTGCTTTCACTTTCCTAAATGTTGCACAACATCAACACATAAATTTTTTCAACATTTTTTAAAACATAAGAATCTAATAAATTGTAAATGTCAATATGCTATCAATTGGATATCATACTCAATGGTTATTAGGTATGATAATTTTGAATGAATATCTTTACATGATAGATGAAATTTGAACCTATATTTTCCATGTTTTTGAGTTGTATATTTATTGTGATGGGTGATTAATTTTATCTCTACGTATTTTCTCATATACTCCTCATTAAAGGTCGGCCTATCAATATAATTAGCCGATAGGCTATTTGTGTCAACTTTGCTTGGAATTTTTGTTAGCCTCACTGTTTTTCAGGCTTTCGACAATCGGGGAAAAGGTGGTGGGTGGGTTATAACTTTGGTCAAAATTTTCAACAGCCTCCCAGATTTTTGGCCTTCCAGTAACTGCGAAGAAGGTGGCAGAGGCGGTTGTTGGCTGCTTTGGGAATAGGGTGGCATTTGTCGAGCCGTGTGGATAGAGAAGGTTGCAAAAGTTAAAGGTTGGTTCGCATGAACATTAATTGTTGTATGCTTTGCATGTACTGGGGATCGTCGTAATAACAACTACCCTTTAACGCCTCGGGGAACAAAATGAATGTTTGGGAAATTTTCAATGAGCCATTGTTTGGTGTCGTTCTGTTGGTATACGTGATATGAGAGTCATGAGCGATGAGGGTAAGCTTCTGTGAGGGTGCAAGCTGGATTAAGTTTTATGCAGCTTTTGCGAAGGTGGGTGGAGGTTATTTTGTGATTTTTGGAAGGGTAGATGGTTGGAAATGCAAAAGAAAAGTTCCACTTGTGATAATATTTTGCCTATTTTTGTGCAGGCAAGTTGGCGAGAAGATGTGTGTTTGAAGTACGTGTGGAGAGGTGCATGTAGAAGAAACCCTTGGTGATATTGTTTAATTTGTGGTTGGCAATTATATTGCTTGATTTTCCATAAGGTATTGTTGATTGTTTCAAATACCTTGTCTGATTTATGGTTTGTATGCATTTGATACTGTGATTTTTTGTGGGTTTCTGTTTATGGTTTCCGTTATATGCGTATGTTTGGAAGCTTGGAGAAACAAGGGAGCTTGGAGAAAGTTGGTGGAAAGAGGTTTGTTTGAAACAACTGACAAGAGGTGCATATGCAAAAAAAAGTTTTCCATATTATTTCATTGGATTTTCTATAAGGTACTGTTGATTGCTTCTAATTTTGATAAGGGGCTGTTGAGAAAGGACTATATTGTTTTTGAAAATGAGTATTGTTTGATTTAAGGTTTGCGTTTTGTGTTTATGGTTTTGCATGGGTTCTTATCTGTCATTTTTTGTGTTTTGTGGGTTTCTTCGTCTGGGTCAGTCTTTAAACCAATATTGTTTGGTTTATGGCTTCCGATTTGTGGTTATGGTTGTAATGGAATAAAATAGTCAATCCTATATGCTTTGTGTTAGCTTCCATTGGGCATTGTCAATTATAGTTGTGTTGCTCAAGCTAGATTGTTTCATTTTGGAGAAGGTGATGTTGAAAAGGTTGTATTTTTTTAATTTTCGAGGAGATTGTGTTGAGAAAAGAGTGTTTTTTGTATGGGTTTGTTACTGTCAACTTTCATAGGGTTTGTGTTGAATGTTTGCATTTTGTGGCTATGTTTGCAATGGAATAAAATTGTAGAGAATATGGAGTTTTTGTTGATTGTTATTGTATAGCTCGGCCTATATTGTGGTTTTCTGCATGTGGGTGGTTGTAGAAAGTAATTTTGTTTGATTTATGGCTTTCATTTTTTTGTTATGGTTGGAACAAAATAAAATAATTAATGTTGTTGATTCTATGTTTGGTTACATTAGGTATTATTGATTATTGTTGTCTGCCTTAGGCTATATTGGGTATATTTTAATATCAATAAATATGTAATATTAAAATTGTTAAGGTTATGGAATTTTGGTCGATTCTTATTATATATCTTTGGCTATATTGTGGCTTTCTGCATTTGGGTGGCTATTGAAATTAATGTTGTTTGATTTATGGCTTTCGTATTCTAGTTATGGTTGGAACAAATGAAATAATTAATGTTGTTGATTCTGTATACACTTAAAAATGGTCACATCACATTGTCTGGTAATTAATTAAATATTTTTAATATTTAATTGAAATCTTCGAATTCTATCTGCGTATAAATAAATTTAAATAATTTATTTATATTTCTTCATTATTTTATTTTGATTAAATAAATAAGTTTATTTAATCATCTTTTCGTATTCATTTCTTAATTAATTAAATAAATATTACGATTTATTTATATTAATTATCATATAATCTTAGTTTGAATATCTTATTCAAATAAAGATTAAAATATTCTTCTTCTTCTAAAATATCTATTTATAATTAAATATTTCAAATATTTAATTAATTCCTCTAAATCAATTCATATATCTATTTTATAATTAAATATTCATTAAATATTTAATTAATTCTTCTAAATATTTCATATTCTTCTAAAGTCACATTACAATTAAATATTACAAAATATTTAATTAAATCTTCCATAGTATAAAAATCAAAAATCAAAATGCAATAAATGAAATTAAATAAATTTATTTATTTAATTAATTTTGGGATTTATCTTCAACACCCGTGAAACAAACTGCCAAAACAGAAAATTAAATTTTCTCTATTTCTATGCAGGCTTGTTCCCGTGGGTTGAAGACATGAATCCATCCTTCTCTCCAACCTCTCAACCTCTCCCATTTTCTTCTCAACTTCTTCATCTTTCACCATTCAAACCTACCAGACAATCTCATAGCCGTAGATTCTTGCCAGCCGGGATTGTGCCTGCAAAAATCTATAAATACGACTGTCGGGAGCTCCAAATCATATAGAAGTTTTAAGCAAGTAAATTATAGGAAAATTTCATAGCATTCATACTTTCATAGCATAGAATCATAGCATAATATAGCATAGAATCATAGCAATAGCAGTATAGAATCATGATATTTTTCATTCACAGCCCTTGTGCATAATCCACAGCCCCTATCCATATCCGTATTAGCAATTCCATTCCATCAACATATAGAATAGAGGTTTTTTCATTTGCATACTCATTCTACAGCAGCCATTTGGAGAAGCTTACATCAAATCTGAGAGCAGCAACTTCAAATTCCTGGAGATAGAGGAAGATGAAACGGCTCTGAAGAAACTTTGTTTTATTTGATTTCATTTAGTTTTCTTTAGTATAATGTTTCATTTGTGTTTGTGTTTTCAATTAGATTAATAAATAAACAACAACACATTTTTGGTGCCCACCATGGGGCTCTTGCCCCCTTTTTTTAATATCTGTTTGTAGTTTCTTTTGACAGGTTACAGACAAAAATAGTGGAATAGCGCAGACAACACATTTCGAGAATTTCATCTCCAGTTTAGCGCATTTGAAGACTGTTGTAGTGCCCTTAACAACTATTGCAGCACCTTTAATAACTTTTGCAGCACGCATAATCACTTTTGCAGTGCCCATAATCAGTTTACAGCGCCCTTAATCAATTTTATAGCGCCCATAAGAGTTATTGCAGCGCTTGTAATTAGTATTGTAGCGCCTATAATGTCTGTTGCAGCGCAACTTTTAAAAGGTAGTATTTTGTAATCTATAATTGTAAAAAAGTCTAACTGATTCCGATGCAGCCGTGGACAGTTAGAAATTTTTAAGGATAAAACGAACCAATCCTAGGGTAGTCATCTAAAGTAAAAAGAACCAATCCTAGGGTAGTCATCTAAAGTAAAACGAACCAATCCTAGGGTAGTCATCTAAAGTAAAATGAATCAATCCTAGGGTAGACACTTCATGTTTCGTTTTGGGCTTAAAAAAGAATTTTCTTTTTATGTGAAGCAACATCTTCACTTAGTTTAGAAAATTTTCATTTGGTGCTTAAAAAATGAATCTTTGTTTGCTTTGCTTCAATGGTGATAGGCCTATGCTCTCCCCTTAACTGGGTGATCAAAATGCCAAACTCATCAATTTCCCTTTATGCAATTTACAGTTTTATTAATACCTCTTAGAAGGCCTACCGTAGTGGGAAAAAGTACTCACCCTACGAGAACGACCTAAGTGGGAACAACTAAAGCCAAGTTTTCCAACCCACTATAATCAAATGCGGATGGTCGATGAAAATCCCATTCGACGGTAGTGTGCATTGATAACCATCCCCAAAGCCTTTGTTCTAAAGGTAGGGAGGTCTCTCGAGGGATTCTATCATTTGCCGCACCGAACAGAAACCCTTACTACGAACCTAGTGTAGTATCTTACCGAGTTAGTTTCTGAACATCATTTCAATCACAGTGCAGGGGAGGGAAGAATCTACCCCTAAGATACTCACCATATAACTACCAAGGATTGTTTGCTCAGGGGATCCAGTATCCACTTCCATCACTCTAAGTACGCACCTGGAAAAGACAAAAACACGGGCGCCCTTTCGGGGGTGACATGGCTGTGTGAGTCGACGCAGTTCTAAGATGTGGGCTGTTGATTGCTATGATGACCTACTTGAGAACTAAGAGTGAGTCTGTTTGAAGTGCTTATCATGTGTAAAACCCGTTAAAACACTTTTTGAACAACATTTTGGTTATACACTTGATGTTTAGTATAGGACTTAAGACAACCACTTTAAAACTTGTTTGATGTGTTTTCAATACATTAATTTAGATAAGATCATCCAAAACACTCATTATCACATTGATCAATCTCATGTTACGAGATTGGAAATCCACAAAGTTTGTAAAGAAATCCATTTCCAAAAGGATTAAGAAGCCAAAGAAACCCCTCAATCACAAGAAATTATTGAAGAAGCAACGATTCTTGTATCAAAGTCGAAAAGTTTTACTCAAATATAGAACCTTTCTTCATAGGTATCATGATTTTGTTAGAGTTCTTTCAGATGATTATGCTATAGAGCCCTTATATTCACAAGCTTACTTTCAAAGAAGAGCCCTTTCTCAAAGGCATAACTATAGTCAACGCATTTGTTTCAATTATATTCCCCAACCCGCAATCGAATATTCTACTTGTCCAAATCAAATTTTGCAATAGAGAACTTAGAATACATTAGGCATCTATCATAAAAATCCATCCTTTTACAAAGCCATGATCAAAACTTCATAAAGTGCAAAATCATCCTTTTCTTGATCTTTTGTTTATATTCCCGCTAAACAGGATTTTCATCCTTTCACTTAGGGAACAACACAAGCTACAAGATTAGAAATTCTATGTAAGTCATAGAATTTTCATTCTATCCTGACTTTCATATATTGCACTATTTCACTCTTTTGATCAAAAGTAAGTAGAATTTGGAATAAAATCTATGCCTGTCTTCACGAGATCTCAAAAACAAATGGAAAAAGATGAGGGAGAAACCACTACCAGTAAAATGGGTGACCATAATGAAAAAGAAGAGGAAATGTTTAATCTTGATGAGTTAACAGAAGAAAAGCTTCAAGAAGCAGAACAGGATCCCCAATTCCATACTCTTATGGAAAGAATTCTAGAACGTAACAAAGAAAAATATTTTCTTTCATTAGCTAATCAAGGAGCTAAGTTGCCTCACACTTTTGACATAGAAGGGATTAAACAAAATCCTGAAACTCCTCTTAATGACTTTAGTGCTCTTAACCAACAGATAAAAGAATTACAAGGGCAAATAAAGGAAATGCAAGGAGGTACAACAAAGAAATATGTTTTGGAAGACATATCTCCTTATCCATTTGATAGGAGTCTTCAAATGATCCCATTTCCAAAACATTGCAAAATTCCTAAGTATGATAGGTATAATGGAAAAACTGATCCCATTGACCATGTTAGGGATTTCTGAAACATGAGTCTTGAATTCGCCTATGACGATACTTACTTGATGCGATTATTTCCACAAAGTCTAGGTGTACAATCCATGGAGTGGCTTTCAAAAATCACTCCACCTATCAAAACTTTTGAGGAGTTGATAAATCAGTTTATATCACAATACTCCTACAACATTCAACACCAAATAACAATGCTTGATCTTTGTAAAGTGAAACAAAAAGTAGGAGAACCCTTCACGACGTTCTTGCAAATTTGCACGATATTCTCATCCTATTCCTGAAAAGGAAAAGATGGATATCTTTATAAATAGCCTTGATCCAGAATTAAGCTATAGGCTTAACCTTCATTGTCCTCATAACTTTGAAAAATTGATTGAAAATGCAATCACCATTGAAGGGGCCTTGGTTAAAAGGGGAGTGATAAAACTTGATAATCCAAGTACATCAAATCAAAACAACAACGATAAAACAAGGTTTTGGAACAGAAACAAAAATGTTGTCAATGATGGTATAGTGGATGCAAATAATTTACAAACAAGACCATCTGTTTTCAATCTATCAAGTGCTCCACGAAACAATCCACAAGGAAATACAATTCAACAAGGTAACAGCAATCAACAAGGACAAATTTCCAAGCAAGAAAACATGACCAATCAAAATACTAATCAAAATCGTGATAATTTCAATAATAATCTTGGTAATGCCCAAACATCAAATCCGTCTAGACCTTCATTCTTTTCAAATCGACGGACTTTTACCGCTTTGGGTCAATCTCTTGAGTCTGCTCTCAAGGAGCTTCTTGATAATAAGGTTATCACCTTACCACCACAAAGAGATTATGAGCCACAAGTCAAACCACCATCATGGAATGACTCATATTATTGCAATTATCATCGATGTAAGGGTCATAGAAAAAACAATTGTCAAGCTTTGAAAATTCTAGTACAAGATTTAATTGACAATGGTACCATTACAATTGAGGGGCATCATACCAATGATGATCATCAAGCATTCAAAGATCCTTTGCCAAACTATCAAAAGGGGGAAGCATCGAATACCAAAGCCAAAAGCATACGTAATGTTGAAGACAATATAATCCATCACATCCACACATATGATCATCAGGTTAATGTTATCAAAATCAAGGGAAAACAAGAATATCAACAGGTTAATGTAACAACAAGAGGTCAAGCAAAGGTTGTTTTAAAAGGAAGTTCATCTAAAACAACTATTTCTTCTCCAAGTCAGTATAATCTGGTTGATCAATTGAGAAAAACATCAGCTCAAATATCCATTCTTGAACTTCTCAAAATATCCCCCATACACAAGAATATTTTAGAAGAAGCTCTTGTAAATACAACTGTTGATACTGATTTAGATGCAAACAAATTTCAAGCCATGGTGGGACATTTATCTTCCCCCACTTGTCTTTCATTTTCTGACAAAGATGATGCCTCTATGACACATCCACATAATTCCTCACTCTATCTTGAAGTCATGATCCATAAACATCGAATTAGACGTGTCTTAATAGATGGAGGAGCCAGTTTGAATATTTGTACCTTAAAATTAATAAATGCCTTAGGAATATCAAAAAATGAAATTGACCCATGAAGGAAGATAACCATCAAGGCATATGATGATGAAGAAAGAGCTTCTAAAGGATTAATATTTCTACCTATCAGAGTGGAACCTGTTGTGAAGAATACATTTTGTCAGGTTCTAGATCGAGATCTGTCTTATAACATACTTTTGGGTCGTCCGTGGATTCATGATATGCAAGCAGTACCATCAACATATCATCAATGTATCAAGTTTCCATATGATGGACAAGAAATAACTATACAAGCTGATTACAATAGTACCCAAACTTGTTCAAATCTTAGATTAACTCAAGATGTCTTTGTGCCACACAATAGGGAAGCTGTTGCTATTTCTTCTTCCAATCTACAAGTCCAATTGCAAGAATTGACAAAGAATCTTGATACTAAGCTGAAGTTTAAAGACAAAGGGGTAGGTGAATATTCACTATCTCTCTCTACTTTACCTCCTTCTCCAAGATCACATGGTTTTCCAACTTTATCAAATCAAAAGATTGCAACCGCTTCTACATCTCAAGCTTCCGTGCCAATCACAAAGTTTGATGGAAAATTCATTAGAGCTAATACCACTGAAGAAGAAGCTGAAGATAGGGACATCCTAAATTGGCTATACAAAGATGAAGATGAATCTCTCTTGCACATTAAGTTGCCTAAAGAACAATATGGTAAGGGGTACGCTATCATGCAAAAGATGGGCTATGAAGGGAATGGTCCTATAGGGAAACAAAGAGAAGGAATTGTGGACCCAATTCAACCTATTTCAAAGCATCCAAGTGATAAAACAGGACTTGGATATGGTAAAGATAAAGAAGAATCTACTTCACAGCAGATACAATTAACTCATGAAGGAGGATTTGTGTCAGATAAATCTCATGAATTAGTTTTCCAATTGCAAAATAGTTCAGATACTGATTCTAATGAATATGAATGGGACACCATTTATAATGATGAATTTTGGAGGGATAAACAAGTTGATACCATACACAAATATGCACCTGTTCTTATACAAGGAGAAGGCTCAAGGTCTCCACTTGATTTTGTTTTACAAAGCGATCATGACTCAAGTGAGGAAGAATCAGATTCTAACGAGATTGACAATCAACAGGAGAATACCATTATAGACCTTGTCTATCATGAGGATGATAGCCATATCACAACTTTGACAATTCAAGACCTTACCCAACCTAATGATCCTATGCCTTTAGTTTATCCAGAACTTATAGATTGGGACATTGACGCACCTATCCATATTCCTACATTCAGTAATGATGAGGACATTATAAATTTCCTTTGTTCCTCAAATGAAGAAAAAAATTGTTTCATTCAAGAATCTTATACTCATGATTTTAATAAGGAGGGTGTCAAGTCTATTAGCTGCAAAATAAATGAAATAAAAGATGGATCTATTCATGAAAATCAAAAAATGGTAGTGATAGATCAAAACAAGAGAAAAATAAAGAGCGAATCCGACAGTGAAAACCTTTCTGAGGCACTGAAGGATGAGAAACTTGACACTCTTCCCAAGTATCATCATGAAAGATCTTCTATTTTGATTGAACCAACAAAATCAATCAACATAAGTACAGCAGAACAGCCAAAAGTTTTGCAACTTGTAGCATCATTAACAGTTGAGGAAGTCCTGAAATTCATGGAATTCTTGAAGGAGAATCAAATTAACTTTGCTTGGTCATATGCTGATATGACAGGGTTAGATCCTAATTTGATAATGCATCATTTATCTATCAAACCTGGGACAAAGCCTGTAAAGCAAAAGCTCAGAAAAATGCATCCACATGTTGCATTATTGGTCAAAGAAGAATTAAAGAAGCTTTTGGATGTTGGATTCATTCAAACTATTGACTATGCAGAATGGATTTCAAATATTGTACCTGTTTCAAAGCCAGATGGAAGGATCAGAGTTTGTACATATTTCAGGGATTTAAATAAAGCTTGCCCCAAAGATGATTTTCCTTTGCCCAACATAGACATGATTGTTGACTTAACTGCTGGCCATGCAATGTATTCATTAATGGATGGATTTTCAAAATACAACCAGATAAAAATTGCACCAGAAGATCAAGATAAAACAGCGTTCACATGTCCTTGGGGTACCTATTGCTGGAATGTAATGCCATTCGGGTTAAAGAATGCTGGAGCTACTTATCAAAGAGCAATGACAACTATTTTTCATGATATGATGCATACATTCATGGAAGATTATGTTGATGATTTACTTGCCAAATCTCATACACGAGATGAACACCTGGAAATCTTATCAAAAATATTTATCATAATGGAGAAGTTCAATGTTCGACTAAATCCAAAGAAATGTGTCTTCAGCATTACATCTGGAAAACTCCTAGGGTACATTGTTTCAGAAAAGGGTATAGAAGTTGATCCAGAAAATGTACAAGCTATAATGGACATGCCTCCACCACGAAATATCAGTCAATTAAGATCATTGCAAGGAAGATTACAGTCTATTAGAAGGTTTATAGCTCAACTGGCAGATAAAAGCTTGCCATTTACACATTTATTGCATAAAAATGTCCCATTCAAATGGGATGACAAATGTGAAGCAGCATTCAATCAGATCAAGCAATATCTTACGCATCCACCAGTTTTAATTCCACCTATTCTAGGAGAGCCACTCATACTCTATATTTCAGCAACAGGAGTATCTTTGGGAGCATTGCTAGCACAAGAAGATTCTATAGGTAAAGAAAGGGCCATATATTATATCAGCAGAACCTTAACAAGACATGAGTTAAACTACAGTTTCATTGAAAAAGCTTGTCTTGCAGTAGTGTTTGCTTCTCAAAAGTGGCACATTATATGTTGGATCATACAGTTAAGCTGATAACAAAGATTGATCCATTGAAATACCTATTAAGTAGAGCTACTTTAATAGGAAGACTTGCAAAATGGGTAATGATCTTAAGTGAGTTTGACATTCACTATGTAGATCGAAAAGCTATTAAAGGATAGGTCATTGCAGATCAATTGGCTGAAGCTCCTTTACAAGAAGAAAATCCAATGCACATTGAGTTTCCTGATGTAGATGTCTTTTCAGCAACAATTCAGAGACTGTGGGCATTATACTTTGATGGATCTTATACACAATATGGCTTGGGGGCAGGGATTCTTTTTGTTACACCTGAAGGACATACCATTTCACGATCATATCGGTTGATGTTTCCTTGCACAAATAACATAGTTGAATATGAGGCATTACTCATAGGATTGAAGATAGCTTTGGAATGGCAGATTTCAGAGCTGGAAGTTTATGGTGATTCACAACTTGTCATTAATCAAATTAATGATGATTATCAAACTAAAGATGATAAGTTGCTACCATACAAGAACATGGTGGATGATTATAAGAAATATTTTGTGTCAATCAAGTTTTCACAATGGAAAGACTTATACCTATTTGAAAGATAACATCTTACCTTCAGATTTATCCCGCAACCAAAAACGAAATTTCATTCGCCAATCATCCCGTTATACCTTAATTGCCAATATCCTTTATCGACGTGGTCTTGATGGTACACTCCTTAGATGTCTTGAACGTGACAAATCTGAAAAAGCCTTACAAGAAGTTCATGGTGGTATTTGTGGAACTCATTCGAGTGGTTTGACTTTAGCCAAGAAACTTGTCAGAATGGGGTACTATTGGCCTACCATGGAGCAAGATTTTTTTAATTTTGTCAAGAAGTGTTCTAAATGTCAGATCCACGGGAATCTTATTCATGCACCTGCACAAGAACTACAACCTTTCATTTCGACATGGCCTTTTTCTCAATGGGGATTAGATCTTGTTGGTAAAATACATCCTTCATTGTCAAATGGTCATAAATTTATCATCACAGCTACGGAGTATTTTACAAAATGGATTGAAGCTATTCCTCTAACAACAGTGACTGGTAAACAAATATCTTCATTTATCTTGAATTACATTATTTGTAGATATGGAATTCCTAATTCTATTGTTACTGATACTGGAAGACCTTTTAAGAATCAGGATGTTGAACTTTGTGAAAGATTTCACATCCAACACAGGTTCTCTACACCTTATTATCCACAGGGTAATGGTCAAGCAGAAGCTTCTAACAAAACTATCTTGAAGATATTAAAAAAGATAGTAAATGACGTTGGACGTGATTGGCATGTCCAATTAAACCCAGCTCTATGGGCATACAGAACCAGTGTTTGCACACCAACATGAGCTACACCATATGCTTTAGTTTATGGAGCAGAAGCAATTTTACCATTAGAAGTTGAAATACCTTCGCTTAGGGTTTCACTCAAGGGATTGATAAGTGATGAAGACTACAAAGTTTCTCGCCTTCAAGAACTAGAATTGTTAGATGAAAGACGTCAACATGCAGCTGATCATTTGAAAGGTTATCAACAAGTTATGTCCCGTAGTTATAATCACAGAGTTAAACCACAGGCATTTCATGTGGGTGACTTAGTTTTGAGAGAAAATCCACGTAATTAGCAAGACAGAGAAAAGAAAGGGAAATTTGAACCTAATTGGCTTGGTCCATTTGTTATCGTAGCAGCATACGGTTCTGGTGCATATCAGTTATCCACATCAGAGGGGGACCTATTTGAAGAGCCAATCAATAGTATTCATCTGAAGAAGTTCTATGTCTAAAAAGTCCTGAAATTTTTTAAAAAAAATCATAAAAAGTCCTAAAAAAAAGAAAGAAAGAATTTTTTTGAAAAAGTGCAATAAAAACAAGTGGTGAAAACTTGGCAAACAAGCGCTACTTATGATCAAAATGGGCTCCTCCATTTATTAGTTTATGTCTTGTTTTCACTTTCAGCATCATCCATCTGCGTATATCATCTATATATATCTTTCATTATCCATATCATGTAGTGGGAATCTTTAGGTTTCATCATGGCTTGATGAAATTTGTACATATCTTTTATCCTTAGGTTGTGTTTACACTGGGAGCAAACCACATAAATATACAAGAGAGGGGCAATGAGATTTCAAAATATCACAAACAGACAAATGACAGTTTGACAAAACATAACAAACATTGTCATATCAAATCAATCACAACATGTTTATTCAATACCAATGGAAATTGAAACAACATGCTCCAAACAAATGAGAATATCAAATCAATCACAACATGTTTATTCAATGCCAATGGAAATCGAAACAACATGATCCAAACAACTATCGAAATGAGAATATCAATGATGATAACCAAATTGGATGATCTTAATTTGAATAAATGTTTGAAATACTTTAAGCAGGATTTAAATGGTTGTTTGATTTTCTATCATATCTCTGGAGTAATTCAATGATGTATTGAACTAGAAGAGCAAGGAAGGAGTATGATTTTTCTTTGTCTGCTGTTTGTGAGGAAATCATTAGTACTATGAAAATTGGTCGCGAGACATGCTCTACTATGTATCATGGATGACATTTCAGAATTTGCATGGGAAACGGGTTAACTCTTGTCTGTTTATGCAAGCAATACTCAGGTCATCTCGGTTCAATTATACCTCGATGCTTGTATTAACTTGCTATTAAAAATCATGAAAGTAATACTCAGGTCATCACTGGTGCTAACATACCCTTTGATGCTTGTATTAACTTTCAACATTTCAAAGCTCTATGATGATACAAAAAGCATGAATAAGCTCTCTAAATGGCAATATTGTATGAATGTCCTGCATGGTTAGTATAGATTGCATTCATGTTAGAATCTGCATTTTGCATTTGTAGATTTTCCCAAAAGCTGGCAAAGTATACAATGTCTGAATAAAAAAAATCAAAAATGATCACATGAAAACACTATGAGGTGCTACCCCCATATGTTGTTGGTCTCACACCACCTATTCCTACATCAGAAGATCAAATCATCAATAACATCAGAAGATCATACACTTACTCAAATAAAAATGGATCATCAAATCAATCAAATCAATCCAATCAGAATACATCATTTGACTATTTGTTTTTAACAACTTTGAAAACAAATTTATCAACATATCAACCAATTTGTCTTTCAACAACTTTGAAAGCAAATTTATCACAATTTTGTTTGTTTTTAACAAATTTAGAAACAAATTCATCAACCAAATCTGAATATCAACTTTTTGTTTTTCATCATCATGAAAACAAATTTATCAAATCATGTTTGTTTTTAACAACCTTAGAAGCAAACTTATCAACAACTATTTGTTTTTAACAACTTTAAAAGCAAATTTATCAGCTATATTTGTTTTCCAACAACCTTGGGAACAAATTTATCAGACAAACATCATCAAATCAGGGCATCTCAATACACAAAATTGGGGCATTTTATCATATTTTAACATAGTAGGGGCAATTTCTTCATCAATTTTTCATTTCATGTCTCTTCGGGTCAATTTCTTCAAATCATTAGTTTCGAACGATGAATCGACATCTTCAAAATCTATAAAAATCGAAAAAAAATAAAATAAAAAGTAAAAAATAAAATAAAAAAAATAAAAAAATTCCAAAATCGATTCATCGTTCGTGGGGGCATATACCTATCAACATTTCGACCATCAACATTTGGGGCAAAATTCAAAATTCTTTGAAGCAATCGTAAAACACATCACTTCAAAGGGGCAAAATGTATACACTTAAAAATCGTCACATCACATTGTTTGGTAATTAATTAAATATTTTTTAATATTTAATTGAAATCTTCCGAATTCTATACGTATAAATAAATTTAAATAATTTATTTATATTTCTTCATTCTTTTATTTTGATTAAATAAATAAGTTTATTTAATCATCTTTTCGTATTCATTTCTTAATTAATTAAATAAATATTACGATTTATTTATATTAATTATCATATAATCTTAGTTTGAATATCTTATTCAAATAAAGATTAAAATATTCTTCTTCTTCTAAAATATTATTTATAATTAAATATTTCAAATATTTAATTAATTCCTCTAATTCGATTCATATATCTATTTATAATTAAATATTCATAAAATATTTAATTAATTCTTCTAAATATTTCATATTCTTCTAAAGTCACATTACAATTAAATATTACAAAATATTTAATTAAATCTTCCATAGTATAAAAATCAAAAATCAAAATTGATAAAATGAAATTAAATAAATTTATTTATTTAATTAATTTTGGGATTTATCTTCAACACCCATGAAACAAACTGCCCAAACAGAAAATTAATTTTCTCTGTTTTGTGCAGGCTTGTTCCCGTGGGTTGAAGACAGGAATCCATCCTTCTCTCCAACCTCTCAACCTCTCCCATTTTCTTCTCAACTTCTTCATATTTCACCATTCAAACCTACCAGACAATCTCATAGCCGTAGATTCTTGCCAGCCGAGATTGTGCCTGCAAAAATCTATAAATACGACTGCCGGGAGCTCCAAATCATATAGAAGTTTTAAGCAAGTAAATTATAGACAAATTTCATAGCATTCATACTTTCATAGCATAGAATCATAGCATAATATAGCATAGAATCATAGCAATAGCAGTATAGAATCATGATATTTTTCATTCACAGCCCCTGTGCATAATCCACAGCCCCTGTCCATATCCGTATTAGCAATTCCATTCCATCAGCATATAGAATAGAGGTTTTTTTATTTGCATACTCTTTCTACAGCAGCCATTTGGAGAAGCTTACATCAAATCTGAGAGCAGCAACTTCAAATTCCTGGAGATAGAGGAAGATAAAATGGCTCTGAAGAAACTTTGTTTTATTTGATTTCATTTAGTTTTCTTTAGTATAATGTTTCATTTATGTTTGTGTTTTCAATTAGATTAATAAATAAACAACAACACAGATTCTATGTTTGGTCACATTAGGTATTATTGATTATTGTTGTCTGCCTTGGGCTATATTGCACATATTTTAATATGAATATATATAGGTAAGATTAAAATTGTTAAGGTTATGGAGTTTTGGTCGATTCTTATTATGTAGCCTGGGCTATATTGTTGCTTTCTGGATCTAGGTGGCTATTGAAACCAATGTTGTTTGATTTATGGCTTTGATTTTTTGGTTATGGTTGGAACAAAATAAAATAATTAATGTTGTTGATTCTATGTTTGGTTACATTAGGTTGTTTGGTTTATGGCTTCTAGTTTGTGGTTATGGTTGCAATGGAATAAAATAGTCAATCCTATCCACTTTGTGTTAGCTTCCATTGGGAATTGTCGATTATATTTGTGTTGCTTAAGCTCTATTATTTCATTTTGGAGAAGGTGTTGTTGAAAAGGTTGTATTTTTTCAATTTTCGAGGAGATTGTGTTGAGAAATGAGTGTTTTTTGTATGGATTTGTTACTAGCAATTTTCATAGGGTTTGTGTTGATTCTATGTCTCGTTACATTAGGTATTACTAATTATTGTTCTCTTCCTTAGGCTATATTGGGTATATTTTAATATTAATATATATATGTAACATTAAAATTGTTAAGGTTATGGAGTTTTGGTCGATTCTTATTGTATAGCTCGGGCTATATTGTGGCCTTCTACATGTGGGTGGCTGTTGAAAGTAATGTTGTTTGATTTATGGCTTTCGTATTATGGTTATGGTTGGAACAAAATAAAATAATTAATGTTGTTTATTCTATGTTTGGTTACATTAGGTATTATTGATTATTGTTCTGTGCCTTAGGGTATGTTGTGTATATTTTAATATGAATATATATAGGTGAGATTAAGATTGTTAAGGTTATGAAGTTTTGGTCAATTCTTATTGTATAGTGTGGGCTATATTTTAATATGTATATATGTCAGTGTTTACATTTAATGCTTGCTATCCACATGTTGACCTAAGCCTACTTAGGCATGGCATTTATTATGCAAGTTAAATATCTCTTGATATTTTGCCTTGCTAGATATTTTCTAGATATTTTCCTCATATTGAGATATTTCTCATACTTGGATATTTCTCCTCATGCTTGGATATTTCTCCTTTATAAGGAGACCCTTGACTATCTAATAAAAGTGGAGGAGCTTATGCATTATCTGTGCTTTTTTTATATCTTTGTGATCTATAGGTTCTTTCATGGTATCAAAGCTATTCAAAGATGTTTTTAGGCCATAGGCGAATGTCCTTGGAGAGTAGCTTGTGGACTGTTCCTAATTTGGAGGCTGCTTGATCTCCAATGCCATAAACTACTTCCTCTTGCGTAGCTTGCCAAGGGCGCAAATTCCTTTTTCTTTGTGCAGGACAAAGGAGGCACATTAGGCATCAAAGCAAGCCTTTGTGAAGGCATTTGTGCTGCCAGGCAAGGCATCTCAGGAGTGTGAGGGTCCACTGCCCAATTTGGGGCGTCTGTTGCATCCAATGGTCAACCTTTGTGTAGACCCTGCTCCAAATAAATGTTTGTTTTGACTTCAAAGACCGAAAGGTTGAAGGAGGTGCGATTTATAGCATGGAAATTTTGGTGGCTGCGTCTCACCTTTAGAAGCCTGTAACTCACCCTTGTCGGGTGGATTCCACCTATGAAGCTATGATTTTAATTGTAGGTTGGGTGTTTATTACTTGGTGTGAAAACTGGTCAAGGAGGGGGCAAGTTGATTCATAAATATCTCATAAATCTCTCAATCTGCCTGCACACATATGCAACTGTTAAGCTAGGCGTGGTTTGGTGTGGCTACTGGGATCTGAGAGAGACCCTTAGGCACAGTTTGGTGTGGCTAAGAGAGACCCCTATTTTTTCCATGTATGTACACCCTTGTTCTACTATGAGTACCCCCTGTCCCTGCCACGATTTCTGAGAGAGGAGGCTGATTGCATATGACTGTTGAACGCGTGTGATCTTCGAAGAGGTGACTCCATCAAGCATGCAATAGCCAAATGGCAACTCACAAAGAACCTTCCTCTAACTGCTTTTTTTTTTTTTTCTCAGATCGACTGTTAGATCAAGTTAGCACCTGTCGATATGGCCTTTTTGAAGTCCAAATGCAAGTTGCTAAACACTTTTGACTATGAATGTAATAATTTGAGGTGTTTGAGAGGAGGATTGTGCGTTGAATGTTGGTTTCTTTGCTTTTGATGTGATGACCGAATGTTGTGTGTAGGCCATTAATTTGTCTCACGCACATTTTGGAGGCCTTGATTACCTCCTCCAAACCCCCTTTACTTAGTCTAACTCACTTGGCGTCCATAGCCTTGATCATTATCTCCCATAGGCATTTATATTTTTAGCATTAAAATTCACATTTTATGTTAAAATGGAGGTTAATGTCTATATTAAGCTTTTAATGGTGAGGTTATTTACCTGGCTCATTTAAAGCTTGTAAGGGAGGGGAATTAGAATTTTTGTTGTCGTAGTTAAAAATTTGTAAAAAGGTAATATTCTTTTGCAATGAATGTGACATTTGTAAAACACACTAACTTATAAAGTGCCAAAATTGGGGGGTCATTTAATCTAGAGGGGTTCTTTATGTGTTGATTTTCTATTGTCTTAAGGACTTAACCTAATTGTAATAATGGGATATAAAACTTATTCTTCTGTAATCAAGCTAAACAAGGGAAACTATAAGTCTTGGTGTGAAGGCATCCTAAAACATCTTAGGTATCACAATCTTCTACCCCATTTGTTTGGAATTATCCCTGAACCTGCTAATCAATTTCAAAAGGATAAATGGGTCAATAAAAATGATCATATTGTTGGATTAATCATCTTACATATATCATGGATATTGTGGGTCCACATGCTTTATGGATCAAACTTTGGGAGATGTATGGAGACTCAAATGTTTCTCGATTCCCACATGATCTTGCAATGATCACAAATGATATCCCACATCATGAAGAATGTCATGTTGACATAGTGGAAGTCATCATTCCACCTCCAACTATTGCTTCATCAGTTTTCATAGTTGCTTATTTGAAAGCTTCGAGTACTTCTTTGCAGTTGGATCACATTAGTCTTCCTAGCATTGCTGATTGGGACACAATCCTACTAGACATTTCTTGTCTATTTGTAGAGTCTCGCATTGCTGACTTGGAAGCACACATTGAGGACACCAGTCTTTTATTTGACAACAACTTCAATAAAGTTGCATCGACCTTGTCTTCTTTAGATATGATTTCTCTTCCTTCACCTGCATCAACTTCTATAGTGACAGTATCAGATTCTTATGGTTCCAATTATCCCCATACATCTATGGTTCTTGTGGTCCCTATTAGAGAGTATTCTATGATACTTGATTCATTCCATCAATATTCATCACATGTTAGCATTGGCTTGGAGATTCCTGAGCAACATTCAAAGACATCATGGGCACCATCATTATCATTCTTGGATGAGCTTCAACTCTATTCAAGATCATACATACATCTTCTCACATGGGAAGATATCCTGCACCTTCAATTGGTTTCATTTCTTCCCAAGGGAAGGAACATTGTGAAGCTTTCTTGGAACTACATCTGCATGCTTTGTTCACTATCCAACTTTAATGTAGCAAGAAATGTATTATGGGGGGGTCTCATATACCTTCTATGATTTTCTCTCTCATGGAGGAAATCTTATATTGTACTTAGTGAAAGAAGTAGTACTTCTTCATGTGTATAATTTTCATGCATCTTTTCTCTCTTTTGGAGGGTAGTTTTTTCCCATAGGGTTTTCTACTTTTCTCCATTTCATGAGAGATTACTTTGTACATGGGTACCTAACATGGCTAGTATAAGAAGTAGTACTTCTTCATGTGTATAATTTTCATGCAT
>VDFB02027377.1:0-10719 GCA_007258455.2 Sequoia sempervirens | reverse complement strand
GTGAGTAAGTCCCTTGCACATGCCAAATCCTTCTTTTGGTGATAGGTACATATCATTTGACACTTCCCAAATCCACCTACAATCTATAGTTCCAATATTTGTAGTTTTTGAATAATGCATTTTCATATTAGGTCATATAGTTCAATTAGGCTAATCATTCCAAATAATTTCCAATTCATTTCTAAGAATCAAAAGGATAAGATCTAGGTTTGATTAGCTCACCTTTGAGGTTGAAAGTCAATCTGTGCACCTTGTTGATTTGCATCCTAATGAAACCCTTGGAAAAGTGGAATTGATCATAGGTTATTTGTATTTAGAACATCCCCAAAATCCCATTTCCATTTTTCTATGTTTCATTTTGGTGAACCTGATATTTGACATCATAGTTTTCTGATTTGGTGGTATCAAACCCTAGATCTAGGTTTTGCATAATTTTATCTTGCATGTATCATTTAGGGTTTCATATTTGCATCATAAAAAGTCATAAAAATTCAAAAATATTGTATCCATATTGCATCATAGCTTGCATTAGGATGTGTTTCAGTCATTTGGATCAGATTTTTATTTCAAAATTGCATTAAAAAAAGTATCATTTTTTTTCAAAATTGTCATACATTTGTATTTGCATTACGTTGGAAAATAATGGAAAAATAGTCACTATCAAATCTATTTTTAGATAGGAACAATAACCTTGGACAACAACTTAGACATTGATTTTTTCAAATTTCAAAACCTTGAACAAGGACCCTTTCGCCCTTGGGTGATCCTATCCTTGTACAAGTGCATCAACAATATTTTCACACTTGTTTGTTTTTGTTTGCTCAGTTTGTTTGTACTTGTAAATCTCTATTTGAAATTCATAATTTCATATTCTAAAGCATTTTGCATTTATTTCATTTCGTGAAAGGAAGTGCATTCTTTAGGGTCAAAATTCATAATATTATTCATTAAAAACCCTATAATATATAAAAAGAACAAAGCATTAAGAAATATTCAAAAAATAGAGACTATTTAAAAATATATATATAGAATCTACACAGAATCTAAAAGCCATTAGTTTACATCATCTTCAAATTTTTAACTATTTTCTTGTGGAAATAGAAAATTTAATTTAAAATGTTGATATTGAATGTCCCACTTAAACCAAAAATAGGACACACTATTGTCCTATCACCTAACTATCAACTTATTATTAATGCACACATTTCTATGATAAAATTATTTATAAAATCCAATTACATATGTTTATTTTTCTTCCATATTAATTAGGCATAACAAGTTTTTGAATTAAAATATTAGTAAATTATATCTAATCGTTAATAATTTTAATTTTTCACGGGTCTCACATCTATCGACTGATAGAGCTAGTAGGAGATGTAGAATATATAATAAGATCCATATTTTCACACTACACCCAACCTTTTAAGATTAGGGAAATATAATATAGTACATGCTAAATCCCTAAATGTGTATATTAACCTATATAATTGAAAAACGTTAAAGGTGGTGGATAAAGAAATCCCCACATGTATAGGAAAATATGATTAATTGAAATGTCACATATGATCTTCCCTATGTTAAAAAAGATTATTTGAGGTTGTAATGGCCTAAAATAGTTATTAGATTGCATCAATAAGGTTTAATGTAGAGGCATTCCAATAGGGTGTTGAACACCCAAAATACTAAGAGGGGGGTGAATCAATATTCCTTAAAGTTCGTTAACTTAAAATGTATTTCACAAAATCTCATTAAATGTATAGTAATGGAAAGAAACATTAAAAGTATGCATCACATCAATAGACACAAGAACACCAGATTTTATGTGAAAAAACCAAACAGGAAAAAACCACGGTGCAGATTAGCTCACAATATATTATAACCAGTTACAATGTTTGATACAAAAAGGTGGAATCATTATCCAAAAGAGAGAATGGCTCACTGCCAGTGGCTTGCTGCCAAAGGGATCACTGCCTAGAATAGAAGGAGATAGAAGAAATGGTGGCTCACTACTAATGATGAACTGCTAACAATGCATTTGATATATGTTGAAGATACAGTTCCACTGAAGCTCATAAAACTAACTTAACACACCTCATACTTCACCACAACTGTGATTCACACTTCTCTCTACATTATATATTGCAAACACACTCTACACACTCTATCCACCACATTCATACAATGAATCAACCTTGTATATATCACAACCATCCAAAACATTAATTAGGTTGGCCTAATTAGATGTACTATGCACCACATAACCTGTCAACCCAAAACATTAACACACACACACCTTACGGAAAGAACCAAAACATGTACACCACCAAAATAGGCTAACATGAACCATAATTTCTCTTATGATATTGCTCCATCCATAATTCAACTCCGCATGACCCAAAATACTTAGGTCGACACCAAATAGTAAAATTGGTGAAGTAATATTTAAATGAACCAACTATTCACTCACACTTTGACATGCAGACCACCAAAACACTTGCCACTTGGAATGTACACACTTTTTACATATGTAAACACTTCAAAAAATCTGCATAACATAATACTCATCCACGGTGGAATATAGAGAATTCCAACATACACTCCACACCACTAACTTTGTCACAACTTAATCAATACTTTGTCAATAGTACCTTCAACTACGAAAGAAAAAAAACCATGAAAAATTGGATTAGACTCCATCTAATATGAAACTACACATTGCCCTCAAATCTCATATGATAAAATTCTTGCTTAATATTGAGAGCAAGGTACTACACAAATGGTTCCACTGTATCACTAAAATTGCACTTAGGACTTTAGGCACCATCCAAACCATCATTCCCTCTCTTAGGACCAACTCTCTTCATATATATAATTGGTTTTACATCAATGAAAACACTACAAAAATACCATGCCCTATACACTCCTCAAATAACATCCCAATGATAAAAAAATACTTCAAATAATCTCCCTTTGTTATTGATGGTACCACACCTGTAGCCAAACTACTCCCTTTGGATATTAAGGAAAAAGGTACCTAAAATAAAATACTTGATCTTACTCCTTATAGATATATTTATGATCAATGTAACTCTCTAACACCTTATCCATTACCAAAATGATAAATACTTTATATTTCTGCAAATACTATCAAAATTTCCCACATATGCATATCACTGTAAATTAGGGAAACTATTCATACATGGAAAAATGTACACTCTTTGTTCTGAAGGTACATCATACAATCTGGGATGAAGATGTTGAGGATATTGAGAAAATTGTGGAAAAGAGGAAAAAGGTTGTGCATGTGTAGTTGAGACCTTGAGGAAGTGTTGTGAGTACATGAAGCTATTCGTTTTGTTGCAGAGTATGAAGGAGAGTCAGAATGAAATAATGAGCTGAGATGATGGCCCTTTATAATTTGGCTCCAAGCACTTTTTGAGAAAATCTCAATAAAAAAAGAAGAAATCAGGCTGTGCAAGTGTCCAATAAAACCGTGCATGTGCCATGGTTCTCTCCTGTTGATGCTAAGGCCCGAAAATTTTATAAGCTATCTGCATATTACGATATTTATATCTAAAATTCAAGGATCGGACTGTTATAATACCGCTGGGAGATATTTCTCACCAACGGGTGAAATCCAAAATTGTTCAGTTGATGCTTCTATGGTCTTAGGAGGAAATGCATTTCAGCATTTCTCTCTCTACTGTTGGTCCTGTAAGCAGTAGATTTGGGAAGTTGCTTATGATGCTTTTATCTTTATTTATTCAAGGTTTTACTTGATTTGGTGCAATACAGTGTGAGTTTCATTTCTTAGTATGCAAATAAGGATTACTAGTTGTTTTGAGTTGTATTTGACTGATGCAAGCTTGGATGAAGTATTTGATGAATCTTAAGTAGTTCGTGGATTATTCTAGATTAAGTTCAAGTGAATTATGTTGTCTGGAACTTTTAGCTTTTTGGATTGGTTTAATGAAGTGTGTACTTAATGTTCATGGTGTTTTGCACGGGTGTTGGCTAACTTTGTATTTAACACTACATGTGAGGCTTATGGAAGCATGTTGAAGTGTGTTGGATCTAATTGGGTCCTAATTAAGGATTTGTGTAGGTTTCCTTTTGTTCCTATCCATCACTAGTGGCTGACATTGGAGAAAGGTTTTGAGGTAGAGCTTGATATAAATATGTATGGTGTTGATGCAAGTGAGAAGCGAAAGAGTAAGAAGCAAGATAGATGCAAGAGATGTGTGTGATGTGAATTTGAGCAGAGCAGTGATAAATTCATGTTAGGATTCCAAAAGGCAATGAACTGAAGGCATTCGATATCTTTCACAAGAGACTACGAAAGTGTGTGAGAAATTGTGGTGGACTCCTTGTTGCATTGAAAAGTTTTCTCTATGTAACATTCTTCTTCATTATCTCTGCATTCTTTCCTAGTGAAAGTGAGCCTTTGGATAGTGTGTCCATTCTGAGTAAAGTATCTCCCTTTGTACCAAATTTCTTCTATTGATTATATTGTGAGTTAATAATTTCACTATGGTTTTTCCTCATTGGCTTCCATGCAAATATGGTGAGTTCTCTTGTGCATGGTGTTGTGGATTCCCAGTTTTGTTATTTGAATCTTTGCATTTAACTTCAACCAATGTACAATAAGGGTTTAATGAATACATGTGGATCTAATTACTATTGAGGGTTTTTAAGGTTTAATTTGCTACAAAAGATTCACCCCCCTCTTAGTTGTCTTGTTCATTTCAACAATTGGTATCAGAGCTAGGTTTCTTAAAGAAGAGCTTAACTGCTTGAGGTAGATCTGGGATGGCAAACAAGATTGATTTGGAATATCTTGGATTCGATGGTTTAGATTATGCATTCTAGAAGACAAAGATGAAAGTATATTTGTTTTCTCAAGGATATGAGATTGAGAAGGCTTATCAGGATACATATACTCCACCTCTGAATGGTCCGAGTACAAGTGCAAAAATCAAGGCACATGAGATCAATGCTAAGGAAAGATAGATTATTATGAATAGTCTTTCAAATGCTAAATTAGTTAAAGTTATGAGTTTAAAAATTGCTAAAGAGGTTTGGGATAAGCTAGAAAGAATTTATGAAGGAGATCCTAGGGTTAAACAAGCAAAAATGTAGAACTTGAAGGAACAATTTGAAATGATGCATATGTTTGAAGATGAAATAATTAAAGGCTACATATAGAGTTAATGAGTTGGTAAGTAATATGAGTGAAGAAAGTTATCATATCACTTCTAAATTGTTACAGTGAAAAGGTATCTGCTATTGAGGAAACTGTTGATTTTGACAATTATTCCAAAGATAAGTTGATACTCTAACTACATTTGAAATGAGAAAAATAAAGAAAGGTAAAAAAGATGAGACTACTTTCAAGGTTGGAAAACCAAAGAAGGTTGAAGATTAAGGTGAAGAAGATCTTGATGATTTAGAAGCTAACTTTGTGAGGAAGATGAAAAAGGGCACCAGTAAGTACAAAGGTAAATTACCTTTCAAATTTTTTTTATCTATGGTGAGATAGGTCATTATGCTTTGAGATGTCCAAGAAGAGCTATAAACAATAAGAAACAAGGAAATAAAGGAAAAATGATTAAGAAAGCTTACTATGTGAGAGAAGATGATGGCATTTATGATGATGAATCCAATTATGGAAATTTTGATGATAATGAATATATGTTTTTGGCTATGAAAGAAGAATTTGGTTCTGCTAACCTTGAAAGTTGTGAAAGAAAGTATTTTGGAGATGAAGGATAAGGTTGAAGGTACTTTGGCATTTGCTTTTCATTTCAATGAGGATAAGAATTACTGGGTTGTTGACAGTGGCTGCTCTAATCATATGACTGGAGATAAAAGTTAAGTTTGTTAATCTTGAAAAGTATGATGGAAGATTAGTTAAATTTGGAGATGATTCATGAGCTAAGATTTGTGGAATAGGTTCAATTAGTTTCGATGGAAATCATAATATTGAAAATGTTTACTATGTTAATGGCTTAAGACATAATCTCTTGAGTGTCAGATAAATGTGTAGCAAAGGGTATAATCTTGTGTTTAAGCTGATGAAGCATGTGAGATCTGGAAAGGATCTAGAATTATGATTGTTGTTGGTAAGAGAATGAAAGGAAACATCTATCAACTTAAGGGTGTTGATGGTCATTTTTTTATGTCTCAGATCAATGATAGCTGGTTATAGCAATGGAGGATGTGTCACATGAATTTTGATAATTTGGCAAGAATCAGTTCAGTTCATACAGTGAGAGATTTATCTAGAATCACAAAACGTATCAATGTTGTCTGTGAGAGTTGTCAATTTGGAAAAAAAATAAGGAGTAGCTTTAAGGGAAAAGAACAATCTACTACCGTATCAATCGTGGGAATTTAGGTGCATACATCTTTGTGGTCCCACAAGGGTGAGAAGCTCACAAAGGTGATATGTACTTTCATGCTTTGATTAATGATTATTCTAGAAATGACATGGGTTACTTTCTTAGAGAGAAATTTGATGCATTAGATAAATTCATGCATTTAAAGCTATGTTTGAGAATGAAATGAACTTGAAAATAAAATGCATGAGGTCTAACAAAGGTGGTGAATTCACCTCCAATGAGTTTAACATGTTTTGTGAAGTTCATTGAGTAAAGAGGCATTTCTTTGCCCCTAGAACTCCTCATCAGAATGGAGTTGTTGAAAGGAAAAATATAATTATTCAAGAAGCTGCAAGGATCATGATGAAAGAGGAAAAATCTATAGGAAAAGTCTATCATTTGAGAGAAGGTATTCATACTACTATTTACATACTTAACAGAGTTCAAGCTAAAGCTGATAGCATGAAGACTCCTTTTGAGTTATGGTATGGAAGGATTCCTACTTTGAAGTACTTTAGAGTGTTTGGAAGCAAATGTTACATCAAAAGAGAAGAAGAAAACTTAGGAAAGTTTGATGCAAGGTCTAATTAAGGTATCTTCCTTGTATATTCTATTAGAAGCAAAGCTTATAGATGTTACAACAAAAGGTTGAGAAAGATAATTGCAAATACAAATGTTAAAGTTGATGAAAACTTGCAAAATTCTATTGCAATAGATGGATATGTGTTAGATGAACTTGATTGTAGAGAAATAGAAGATAAAGCTGATGAACAAGAAGTGAAAAATGAAGAGGAAGAAGCTCTGGAGAAGACCCCTAAAACCCATAATTCTGTGGAAAAGAATCATTCTGAAGATCAGATCATTGGAGATAAGAGGAAAGGTGTATTGACAAGAAGCAAAACTGCTAAAGTTGAGGTAAATTTTTGTTTACTTTATAAAGTTGAACCTAAATCAATAAGAGAAGTATGCAAGGATGAGCATTGGATGAAGGAAATGGAAGAAGAAATCACTAGTACAAAAATAACAATAAACTACTGTAAAAACTGCTAAAAACTGCTTATAAATGACTAAAGTTGGTCACGTGACCATTAGTAGTTTATTGCTAGCTAGTCATATATAATGCGACCAGACTGATGACTAAACTATTTTTAGTCATTTATTGGTTGTTTTGATTGATTGATTTGGTAGCATACTTAGTCACTTTTTTTCCACTCATATATTTAGTCATTGATTGCTGTAATCTAGTATACTACCATTTAGCCATTTTTATCATATTTTAATCGGGCCACTTATTTAGTTGATTTAGCTGGCTGATTGCTGTAATTTCAAATTTATTTAGCTTCATTTTTATTCACCTATATATTTATTCTGTCACTTATTTAGTTGTTGATTTAGTCATTGATTGTTGTTAACCTTAGCCACTTATTTCATTGCCTTTTATTCACTAATTCTCTGCACACAGAAAGTGCATTTAGTCATTAAATTTTAATCATTGTTTGATCAACTTGCTAGTCCATTTTAGTCATTTTATTCAATCGAATTTCAATGTTCATATATCTAGTCATATTTATTCACTTTTCATTGATTTCTATCAATTGGTAGTATTTAGTCAATTTAATTATTAATTGATGTCAATTAGTAGTATATTTAGTCATTTTAATTGATTGATATTTGAGGATTTAAGCATGAAACACATAAATACACATCAATCATCAATTGAACACAATAAGACAACCATTGAGAAGGCAAAATCAACTAACTTTATTAATAAAAGAAAGGTGTTCTAGTTATAGCTTACAAATAGAGTATTACAATTGTTATTTTTAGTCACAAGACTAAAAATTTGAGTTACAATATTGCAAAAAAAATGATTGCAAGAAAAAAAATTCTCCAAAAGACTTTTGCAATGATGGAAACACATGCTTGAAGCCCTTCAATGTGAGCACATTCCCCTTTTATCTCTTAAAACTCCCTATAAATAAGTGCACCCTCGGGAGGTAAGTTGTACGTGTAGAATCCAAGGAGAGGTTGATCGTAATCCTATATATGAAGTTCCCTTCCTTCCCAATACTAACCAACAATAACCTAAATCTAGAATATTTCCTTCTTTATATGCAACGTGTCATCTGATATGAGCAACATGGTGCTGCCTTTTCCACCATGAATGAAATTGTGCCTCAATACAACCAACAAAATTAATATTAGTCTCAATTCAAAAAGAATAAAAGTGCATTGTATATTGCAAGTTTACAAAAGAAAGTTCAAACACAACAAAAAGATAAATCAATTAAAAACTATAGCCTTGTCAACAAATGCCTTAAATAGAGTGTTCAACATAGGCCTGAAATATGCATATTGAACCCTTGATTTCAAAACCTTGTTCAAAATTTAAGAAAGGTGATAGACTCAGATTATAGAATGAAGTTGACATATTATGGAATGAAGGCTATCAACACTAACTAGACTAGAACAACATTATCAACAAAAATTTCCTGAAAACTAAGCCCAAGAATGCCATCAGACTTGGACAACAAAAATGTCAACCCTGGTTTATGTGTTTACTCAGTAAAGACCTGCACCATTAAAGAATATATTTATACATAAATTCCAAATTAAGTTGATGAGGAAAGATCTTTGATATCCAATTGGGAAGCCTTAACATCCAAAAAATACTAATCTAATGTTTCACAAGTTTCCCAACTGTGACATCATCTTCCCCATTCACTTTACAAGCACCACCCAATTCAACTTTTGAAGGCACATACACATAAGGTACTTTATACAACGATAATTTTCAAACTAATGATTAATAACAAAACTAAAGGCATCCATTAAAATTGCAAGAAAAAAACTACTTGAACAAATACACAAAAGCATCACCAAATGGTTCAAAACTCATCGTCAATATAAGTCAAAAAATTTGATGTTCTTGTGCAAGTTATTTAGGTTTAAATTCTCTTACAATTCATCAAAATTAGAAAAAAGGGTAGCAAGTCAGAGGGTTTGATCATGGGAAAAATTTGCAATTAAAAGGGTTTTGTACTATGTCAAACATCATTTCATTAGTTTCAATCCCACCATTTTACCCATGTGATTATTTCCCTATACAATAAGAATCAAACTGTTTTCATTTTATTGGTTTTGATCCCTTCAATCCACCTTTGCAACATCTACATGATGTAAATATTCCTAGTGAATGGTTGAAACATATCAGAGTCGATTGAAGGAAATCCTCTCACAAATTAAGGAATGATTCAAGTATTGCATGGCACATGGATTTAACCTAAAAATGTTGCAATTCCCATTTGACATCTTAAAAGGTTGCAATAATGTCAAAATTCAAAATGGTACAAGGAGAGAGAAAAAATCAGTACCTTATCTTTAGCCAATGAGATCAAAGGATCAAGAATGACAAGAGGATCTGTATCAGCTGCCATAACTATAAACTCTAATGTTCTAAAGTATAATGTCTTGGTTTTTGTAACACCGTAAACTCGTTCAGTATTAGCAAAAAAGAAATCGGATATTGATCCACTACCATATTGGATTTCATAGGATTCTCCTTCACAAACAACAAATTATATATATTAATTGTTTAGCAACTTCCTTAATATCCCTGTGTAAGTAGACTAAACTAAGTGAGGTTGAGGGTTTGAAGTAGAGTACTATCTTCTTGGTATGTGCTTGACTTTGATCATGACTTGTATCTTGAATGAAAATAGCAAGCTAGTTGCACTATAAAATCATTGTTAGAAAAATAACCACAAAATCCTCTTTAATTAAAATAGTCTTTCTAGATATTTCAATACAAAATATTTCAATTAATTTCTAAGAGAGCTAATTTCACTATCCAAACAAACCATCAATCTATTTACCGATAGAATTTCCTAGAATTCAAAATTTGAATGATGAAACCAACCATACTACTAAAGACTTGACACCAAAATGTAGTACAAAATGAAATTGTTTGAAAGAAACCGCGGTTTTGATAAAAACCAGATATACTTTTGAAATATTTATCAAATAACAAGGAAAAGATCAAATTGGAGACAACAAGATAGCATTCATTAATTCACTTTAACAAACAATTGAAACCAAAATTCGTCCAACAATTATAACTTCATTCTATTGATCTTCAAAAAGAGTTTACAATACATTTCAAAATTTTGTCCTAACTAACATGTCAAAAAGTGTCTTGTCAGTTACCCACTTTTAACATAAATAAAAAAATATTAATTATCATTGTTTACATAGGATTACATAAAACTTTAAAAGCAATGAAAGATGAAAATTGAAGAGAATTTATTAGATGTCAAATTCCACAACACTCGCAAGATAC
>VDFB02027376.1:0-16454 GCA_007258455.2 Sequoia sempervirens | reverse complement strand
TATAACAAGGTGATCCAAAGAACCCCAAAAAAATTGGGCTATAAGATGTTTCAAGGTTTCAAATAAATTTCCAATATCATGCTAAGATGAAAAAAGTTAAAAATTTATGGGACATAAAACACAACCCAAATAATCAACTAAAACCAAACACAAATATTGAAACAAAAAGAATTGGCTTAAGGAATTGGAGTCAAGGATCAGATAAACATTGCAACTTGCATGACCAAGATGACTGTAGGACATTTAAAAGTATTTATAGTCATTCAAGTGCAATAAAACTTGAAAGTTTGAAAAAGCACAAAATAAGTTCAAAATGAAGAAGAAAAGAAAGACAATATAAAAACAAGACCTAATAAAAATGAAAAGGAAACAAATAAACAAAAAATGTAAAGGGGAGTCTTTATATTGTCCAAGAAAAATGAGACATATGTGCAAGGACAACAAATCTCTCCTATTCTTTCAATTATGATTTCTTGGTCTTGGATGTATATCTCCATAGTGAAATCTTACAAAAACTTCAAGATGGATAGTTGTAAACTAATAGGTACTCCAATAAATGATGGTAATAAACCTTCAAAACAAATGTGTGTTAAGACATAAAAAGAATAATCTATCATATAAATATTATTCCTTGGCACCATATAGCTTGATTTTTGATGTATACATGTGTTAGTCTCTAGAAAACTTGACATTGCATTGGCTTTAAGTATAATTTGAGTTTTAATTTTCAAATAATTCTAGAGCTTAGAATTGGGCATTTATTAAAATATTTAAAAAATATTTTTAAGGCACTATTGATCATTAGATTAAATTCAATGGGAGTTTAGAAAAATCTTAAGCTAATTAGATGTTGCAATGTAGATTGGATAGGGGATATTGATCACCAAATATCAACATTAGAATGCTACTTCATTGTACATGAAGGTGTAGTTTCATGAATAATTAAGAAAAAAATAATGGTTTCTTTCAAAGTGCAAAAGTTGAATATGTATGGTGGAATTTGGTAAAGCCATGTAACAATTAATGGTTGAAAAAATTATGAAAACAAAGTGGCATAGTGGAGGGACACAAAAATTTAAGGTTTCATTGGAGAACTAAGCATGTATTGAAGTACACTATCATTTTCTTCATGAACAAAGTAAAGAGAAAATTGTAGATGCAATACTCAACAATGATAATGTGTGGGGATGACAAAAACATTAAACAAAGGTATTGGTAAAAGATAAGTGTAAGGTTTGTAGGGAAGGATTTAATGTACAATATTTGAGTTTAAGAGTACATTTTAAGTTGGGGTATTGTAAGTTGAAAAATGGTCATACATTAAACATTTCTAATTTTAATAAGAAAGCCAATGCAAAATGTATGCATATACAAATTTATGTTTAGGTGTACTAACCAAATTATTGGGTGGAGTAATGCACATTATGGATTCCATCCCATCAAATGAATACTCATGTTTTTTCAAAGTAAAAGTCCTAAACACACACTTGAGAGTGAGAGAGAGAAGAAACAAGCATGTACCTTGTTTCTTTCTATGATAATTTTCCAAGTTTTGTTCACACCTCTTTTGTTCTTCTTTTGACAATTTTCATTGAGACACATTTTTTCTTTTTCTTTGTCGTCCCATTTTCTTCTTCAACTTAAAGATGACTCAAAACAAGTCCTCTACCAACTTAGTTAAATTCTCCTCCAAATTTTTTTTTGATTGATAAAAATGAAAAGTTGTCAAGCTCCAATATTTGCTTCCTTGATAAATGTACAAAAACTTCTCTAAAATCTACGCTCCAAGTGATATAAATGAGAATTAATCTTGCAATTTGATATCCAGAATAATGAAAAATAAGCTTCTATTTATATGCATATGGGATGGGAAAAAAATTATTCTAGTGTACATGGAATAACTAGATCCTAGTTTAAATGAATCAAGTAGTAAACAAACAAGTTATTTCATTGTGGAGTTTTTTGTTATTTAATTCATAGTTATGCACAACATATCTAGTAATTTTAGAATTTTGTTAAAGTGTCAAAAATGTATATTAGAGGTATACTTTGAATTGAATTTCAAGTTACTTGTCAAAAATGTATAATAGAGGTATAATTTGAATTAAATTTGAATTGAATTTCAAGTTACTTTTCAAAAATGTATAATCTAGAGGTATAATTTGAATTGAATTTTCTTAATTATATTTGAATTGAATTTCAAGTTACTTGTCAAAAATATTATATCTTGTTCTCAACTCAATGGTTCATGTTGCTTAAGTCATTTAAAAAAAAAAATTACTATGATCAACATGAATGAAGTTAATTATAAAGTGGCATTGATTTCCCTAAAATTCTACTAGAGATCAAATGTATATTGAATATAAGGAAATGTAAGTTGTAAGAGATCATAAAATAAGAAAACATGTATGTATATTGAATATTTAAAGCAAATGCATGCATATATCATGTAAACATGTAACCATAAGCAAACACATGTGCATACATGTAAAGAGATTCAATGTATAAACATAATATATTATAGGCAAGAGTAAATGTATGTATATCATATAAGCAAATGTAAGTTAGAGATAATCAAATCTCGAATACTAAAGATCATCATATAAGCAAATACATGTGGTAAAGATCATAAATCTAGTGTGTAGGGCCTAATATGAATGTCTACTCCTAGTCAAACGACCATCTGAATGAGAACGGTCCTACTTTGATAGATGTGTTGAGCCTTGCAAATAAAATTGTGTACAGGATGTGTTAAATACATATAATTTATATTAAATAAATTTTATGAAAGTTATTTTTAAATGAACTTGTATTTTTAAATATCAATCTAGATCTATGCATACATAAATATTGCATGTACATATACTCGTGTGATTATATAAAAATGTAAAACTCACATGTCCACTGGCAACAGATTCATCCACAAAGTCACGTCGATCATGCACACGATCTAGACCAAGGTTAGGAGTGATATGAGGTATGTCCACCTATAACAATATATATACATATATATATCAACTTACATGAATATCTAGTTAAAAATAATAATAATAATGAAAAAAGAATTGAAACATGCACATGCACATGCACACATACATGCACATCATCTGATATTGGATGACCTAAGTCCTCTGCAAGGGTATCCTCCACCATATCCACCACATGATCAAGTGATGAATCAACATCTGCATCCATCTGATCTATCTCATGTCATGCCATAAATGATGAATGTAGAGGACTATGAAGGTGAGATGGCATCGGTGATGATGAACCATAACCAATTAACATATCAATAAAACCCATAGTCTGTGCAACTATCAATGAATTGTAGATGGATCCTAATGTGTAGAAGTGCTCAGCTAAGAGTGATGGGATCATAGAGCTGAATAGAATATGTGTGCACCCAAATGATCTTTGACATGCTCTATACTGATCCCATAGTCTGATGCAATGTGGGCACATGCCTCCAACATGTCCTCAGCCAAACAATGCAGAGTCATGCGTGCCATATCTCTTGTAAGTGCATCAAGCTGTGTAGGAGTAGGGATGTCAGCCACTGTAAAAGGATCCAGGGTGATCCCACAATAATGGGTTACAGTTTTTGGCCAAACTTGACATTAAAATCAGGATTTTTCACCAGACATTCACTTTCTTACACCTATAGAGCTAAACCATTAAGGTTTTGAAGATGAATTAAACTAGTTATTTGATAGATATTTTGTGTAGATTATAATTATATTTAAAAAATAAAAAATAAAAAAAATTGTGAATCATTTTATGTAATTTTTAATAACTTGTTTTTTCTACTAATCAACATTTTTAAAAAGTGATGTTTACTTCGGCCCACATAACTTTTTTTATAGTTAGATAATCTCTAATTCTTTAAAAAAAAAAAAAATTTCACACCCATATCTAGGGAATGGATATTTTTTCATAATTTTTTGTTACATATATTTTTTTTAATTAATTTTCCAAGTCAGCGTAATTATAATTTGGACAGAGGTGTACTTCGGCCCACATAACGTTTTTTGTATTCATTTGAATTAACTTATTCTTTTTTTGTTGGAATAAGTACATCAATACCTAGTGCACATGTATTTTTTAGAATTTTTTTTTCTCTATTTTTCTATTTTTTCGTATGTGTGAAATAAATAACTTGATGTTCATTGAAAATCCTACATTCACAAGAAATAAAAAATATATATAATAATCAAATTAAACATATTTAAAATTATACTTTTTGGGAAGCTTATAATAAGGGTTGCAGGCTTACAAAACATACATTTTAAATGAATTCATTTGATAAACCAAAACGTAAGTCAAAAGTGGTTTTTTATCAGCATTTTGATAGGTGTAGAGGAGACTCGATTATAGGTATGGTTTAAATCTAACAAGGTTCTATCCAAGGGGGTTTGTTCTAAGGGGGTTTGCTCAATCCTTCTTTAATTAAAATAATTTAAATGGAACATTTAAAGTCAAATCATTGTATTTTCTAAAAATATGTGATTTCAGGCAAAAATTAGGATGTCCCAAAAAGTGTAACCCATTATTGTGGCAACACCCTCCATGGTGGTCCACTGTGTTGAAAATGGCATGGATTGAGAACATCTGGACATCAAATATTGACCTACACGATCACAAATATCATAGTGGTGGAAGCCGCAATGTCACCTATAGTGTCAATTGCTTCCTTTTGGGAAGCAACGACAACCTCATCTGCTATGGGGGCTAGAGTTGGGGTGAGAGCAAGAGACCTCTCACCAACCAATGCCCTAAACACTAGGGTTGGTCTATCTCCTCGACGATAGGTAGGCCTATTAGTAATCCTGCCATGCCCTTGACTAGCATATGGTGGAATTTCCAGGTAGTTGAGTTTGAGGCCCAAATGGATCTCATCATATAACTGCTGAACAAAATATAATGGAATCTGGTAATTGTTTGGGTATTGACCATGTGCTACGAGAAATGGTGGGTAGATCAATTCAGCCATAGCACGATCAACACATCTAGTTTGGTATCCCCTAACCTTATGTACATTTTGATAAAAAGGAAAACAAGTGTTCTTTATCATTTCTTTGGTCACACTATCATGTATTTGTTTCAAAGGAACATCAACATGTACTTCTTCTTGCATGCGAGAAAGAATAGCAGCTACTCTATCTGGGGAATATGCACTAGTCTTCTCTAGTTCATCTCTTAGTTTTTCTAAACTATTTAATATTGACATACATGGTTCAGAATATATCTGAGGGTTTGCATCTTGTGCTAATGAGTCTCTCAAATTTTTAATCTCATTAGTGGTATTTGCAAAAAAAGAATTTGGCTCAGGTGGAACATGATCGACATTTTCCATGTTATATATATATATATAGTACACCTAAAATAGCAATGAGACTTTGGTAAATAATATATCTAGATAAAGGGAATACAAATCTAAAATAGTTGTAATAATTCATCTACTCATCAATAATATTTTCATACCATTAACAATTTAAAAAGAATTGGAAGACAACTATAATCTATAACATAGCATCCTTAAATGGTTCAAATTTTAAATGAAACAATGAAAGAAAGAATAAGAAAACAAAGATTAGTGTAAAATTATTTGAAAATAATTGGGGATATAAATATCTAATCTAATAGTTTTTAACATAAATGAACTTCAAAATAGGATTATGCAAGTGATTTTTCTTTTCTATTCCCTTCATTGAACCTAAATTTATCTAGTTAAGATATGTCTAAAATTAAGAATTCACACTAGAATATCAATATTCCATAAGAATCTCATAAAGAGGATAAATTTAATGGAAGATAATATAAAATCCTCCATATGAGGATGAATTTTGTGATTACACTATGAGTGAATCATCTCAATTATATAGCCAAGAACATAAAAAAATTATAGATTGGAAAGCAAAATAATCAGACATTTATCATATTTTTATATGTATAAAGTTTAGATAGCATCAAACTATTTAAACTTATAGATTGCATAAAGCTATAAATTGAATCTAAAACTAATTTATTAAGAATCAAATCTAATAAAGTTTGACTTCATATTGCATACTTGTTATAAATATCTCACTAATCCAACCATACATTTTATATATGTTAAAAAATATATAATTGTTATGCCCATAATTTTTCACTAGAAAAACCCAATAATTTTTTTTTTGAATCCTTTAATTATACTAATTAATGCTTTAAGTGTTTATGATGCAACAGTAACCATCTCCAATAGAATTAACATCCTTTCTTTAATTAATTTGTTGGTTTAACTTGCTAATGCGATACTATTATTAATTCATCTCTCACTATTAACTATACTTTAAATATTAAATTTGCAAGTATCACAATTTAATGGTTACACTAATAATATTTTCATTATAATGGTTATGTGATTGTAACCCACAATGAGTTGTTCCTACTTCTATTTCTTGTTGACAGTAAGGTCAATATGGTATTATGATTATTAGGATAGTTCCTCATGACCCAATGATGGAATTTAAAGTACTAAATATGTAACTTTTCATGGTAATAACAACATGAATAATTATATGGTTTGCATTTATTTATTTATTTTACACTCATATTTCAACATCTATAAAAGGTTTTGCCAAAAATGCTATCCATTTATCGATGAGCATTAATAAGGTTAAGTATGCTAACATTAGTATTAAGGTAACTATCGATATGAATATTGATAAGAGTATTAACAATATTCGATGATATTAAGGCTCCCTCTACAATTAATACAAACATTCTATCAATTTTATTGCTCACAAATAATATTAAACTTTACTCATAATAGAAATGTTAATGTGATAGTGATATCATGTTTACATATACCCTCATTTATACTATTACAAATACCATCCATTAATACCCATATCAATACTATAATAAATTTTATTAATAATATTAATAATGTATATATATATATATTTACAATAGCATAAACACTATTATTTGTCAGCTCATTGTTGCTTGCAAAACTTTTATTACCATCTTAGCATCCCTAATAAGATTATCAATAAAATACTTTTCTTACTCGGGTGATTTTATTTGCGACTTATTTTAGTATGATGATCCCCCTTTATATTACCCTCAATAATAGTATCACTATTTGTTATTAATATATTTAATTTTAATTCTTTTATCTAACTCTTATATATTGTTATAGCATTTATTTAATTATTCATCTCTATTACAAAAATAATTATATGATTAAATATATTGCATACTTGTTATAAATATCTCACTAATCCAACCATACATTTTATATATGTTAAAAAATATATAATTTAACAATTTATACAACTTCTAATTATGATAAAGACAAGAATCTTAATCTATACCATTATTTTGAGTTTGGTTTAATAGAAATTGAAAAAAATTATAATCATAAAAAAAACAATGAATAAACTAAGGATCATTTTAACAATGGTGAATTAGTGCCTAAAGATTGGCCTAAAAAATTATAATATTCAACATTCTAATCACAAATTATATATGAAAACTAAGGATCATTTGGTTATATATATTTTCATAGATTTAAAATTTGAATATTTATTACTATAACATGTAAATTACAATTAGATTTTTAAATAATATTGTAATAATTTATTATGTCTTTGAAATTTGTTTTGTGGATTTTAATGTTGTTTTTTAAATTTAAGTTAGAGGAAGTAGAATCTAATGAGATACCTTAAAAAGATTCAAGTTTTATAATTTAAATCTCCCTCTTATAAATATAGTTTTTTCTAGTCTTACAATTTCTTGTGTCATCTGTTCAATTATTTTAGCTATGGATTTAGCCACAATCTTGTAGGAGGTATTAAGAAGAGTAATTAGTATCCACCCTTGGATAAAAAAAAATATTTTTCCTTTAGGAATTAATTTATCAACCCTTGATTAATAGAATTTAAATGATGGATCCCTTTGATAAAGCTACTTTTTATACCTCATAGAGTCCTCCTTGATGAATGGACATATTGTTTTAAGGAATTGTGTAGCTAAACCATCTATTCCAAGACTTTTTGAGTATTCAAATCCTTCAAGGAAATATCAACCTCCTCAAGGGTGAATAAATTATCTAAATGTGCCTATTTTTTGAGACCAATTATTTTGGGTATGCAAGTGCCAATCAATTCCTCAACTATATCTTGAAGTGGATCTCCTTCAACTAGATCAATTAAAAATTATTTGTAATGTTGGAGGAAAATGGATTTAATATCATTATAGTTGTCATGGAACTACCTCTCTTGATCAACGATAGATATTATCCACTCTTGAGAATGTAAATATGTTTGAGATAACTAAAAAATAATTTGTATCCCTTATATCCTTTCATCCAATGTAGCCTATCTCTTAATTGAGATTCTCTACCACAATTAAGTTCAAATCTTCTAAGTTTTATTTCAACGGAAGCAACCACTCATTGTAGAAAAGTTATTAGTAAGTGCTAAAGCCAAAACAAGTTTTTTTTTTCTATTTGGATCCATATTTTTTTTCCATTCTAGATCTCTTTCTAGCCATATTCTTATTGTAAGATCATAGTAAGGTAGTGCAATAGATTTAATCACATCATTCCACAATTGTATCCACTTACCATTTTGATGAGGTCTAGGAACATCAACCAAAGGGATATTAGGGAAGCAAGGTGATCAATTTGATTGAGGTGGGAAGTGTTGAGCTTGAAGGATAGATTATTAGGTATGAGGAATAAGAAGTTTGAAAAGTTTAAAGAATTGGGAGGTGATATGTGAGATAGGTTTAATAGAATCTACTTAAATAAGGGTTTTTTGTGGAGAGGGGACAATGGAAAGAGAAATAACTAAGTAAAATCTATCAATACAACTAATTTTCCCTTAGTTCACCATCTCTTTAGTTGGTCCAAGTGAACTAGTGATGAGTATAAGAATATTTTTTTGTCTAAAATGGGATCTAAATCCCTCATGGTATTTCTAGTTAGGATGTAGGAATTCAATTATTTTTTAGAGAGTTTATGAGAACTAAACCAACTTGTATCTTTATTTTTCCACCATATCATATTCACCTCCTTGTAGCCATTTAGTCATAGGAAGGGCATAAAAATCCATTCCCACAATTTAACTTGAGATGAGGAGTCATTAGGCATACAATAAAGAAAAAAATGAATAGGTATTCCTTGGATTAGTAGTAAGCACTAAGCACAATTTTTGTTGGGATCCACTCCTCAATAGATGATAAACTTAGCCAAGTATTGGGAAAGGTGGGTCAACCTTGCATCCTAATATTTTTATTTATTATTTTGTCCTCATATTAGGAAATGAGGCATCTCCCTTTGTGTTGGTAGTTATTTGTCATTTGTTGAATGCTTCAAGGGAGGTGTCTAAGATGTTATAAGAGCATATAATATCATTATAGCTTTATAAGATGAAACCCTCTTATGACATTTAAGAGCATGAATATAGAATATTTACAGTAAAGTATTGACCAACATTATGAAAAATCATAAGAAATCTTTTAAGAAATAGAAAATGTGTCAAGGAAAAAGATGTGGACATTTACAAGAATTTTTTTTTTTTTAAGCAAAAGTGGGAGACCACTTATAATTTTTTTTATATATAATATTTTACATATAGCTGGTTCAGGTGGACATATTGGCAAGAAAGAACCAACAAGAAAACCCCCAGTTGCAATCTGAGTAACAAATTTTACAAAATATCAAAAAGACCAGTGAGGTCCTAGTACAAATGACCAATTGTCTTATTACAACATTACAAAATCACATTGGTTGAATACATTGAAGTACATATGCACATTCTCTTATGCACCCAAAATACCCAAAAGAAGACATCATACTAGATATACCTATGACCCAAATACATAACACAGTGGAGATTACAAAACCTTACTAAACACAATACTGATAAGCTAGGAAGCCACTTTCAAAAAGATGTAATTTTCCACCAACATGTTGAAAGACATTAACCGAGATTTCTTTTGTTTCCACTCGTTTACCTTTTTCTTGGCGATCATGCTCAAAAGAAGGTTTTGATTTGTTAATATCAGGCACATAATGATAACAAAATTTCTTTTTGGATGAAGATGGAAGTTGAAAATCATGAATGAAAATATGACTTCTCAAGAAAGAAATGGCATGATATTTTCTTTTTAAATCATCAATCTCCTCCATGGAAATGACAGATATGTATCTATTTAGAACTTGGTAGAGATGTGAAGAAGTGTCATGCATTGTGGATAATAACATGCCTTGGAATATGTCAACATAGGTCTCTTCTTATGAAACAAAACCTTTTTTGAATAATTAACATTAGAAATTAATACTTGGCTCATATTGTATAATCACACTAGAAACCAACAATGGAAGATTGAAAGTCTCAACTAAGAATTCCACCTTATAGATAACATTCATACTGGAAGCCAACAACTAAAGACCAAATTTCATAAATAGAGTTCATGTGTTATATATCATGCCTTTGATGGGTCCACAAGTACCATGAGCCTTTTTAAATCCTTCTCCATCTAAATGCATCCATTCCAAGACCATTGAGAGGTGGGTATACAATATGAGCCAAGTATTAATTTCTAATGTTAATTATTGAAAGAAGGTATATAAATTATTCAAGCATCTTAATTCTCATATAGAGTTACATCTTAGTCAATTTCTCAATGTATGAGTTCCATATATTTGTAAATTTTTCTTAATATTAAAGTACATATTTTATTTCATTAAAATTAACCTATCTATTCCATGTTACAAAGGATGCTCTTATTTTAAATTATAAGTATATAATTCAAAATTAATTGGTAATTTTCAAGATAGAGTACACACAATTTCTTTAGTTAAAATAAACTAATATTCTTATTTCCATGTGAGAGTTATGTAGAATGGTATTTTGATGTCTCGAAAATATTTCTTTCATACATACTAAATTTTTATCATTACATTATGAGTGAACCATCTCAATTATATAGCCAAGCACATCAAAAATTTATAGAGTGGAAAGAAAAACAATCACACATTTATCATATTTTTATATGTATAAAGTTTCTACCATCAAACTATTTATACTTATATACATTAAATTATTTTTAAATTTGGTGATTTGGGTTCAACATGTCATGCTATAGGATTTTCTTGTGTTTTCACCATGTTGTCATGTGTAGATAGCTATGTATTTTATAGGTTTAGGAATTTTAGAGGAAGGCAAGGTTGAAAAAAATGCATAAGGATAAGATGGAGCCTTGTTTACCTTAGGATTTGGTTGAGACTCCCTTTGAGCATAATCGAGGGGTGGTTGGTCCTCTTGTAGACATGACTAATTTAGAAGGTCTTGTCAAGATAAATTTAGAGGAGATTGGTAGAGACAAGAATCATGTTACAGATGGATTAGTTGGAGTTCATTGCCTCTACCATTCTCTTGAATTGCAACATTCACCTCTTGGCATTTCTTCTAATAATTTAAAAATATGAAGAAGGTTCAAGTTTAGAAGATTATAGGAACCCTTTATTCCCTTTGGTCTCAAGTTTGGAAACTAAAGATGGAAACTCCATTACAAACCTAAACTAGGTTTGAATTCATGGAAAAGGATTTAAGGTTCACAATAAGATATAGTTCCTTGAAGAATTTTGGATTCAAGTTGTGAAATGATAGATCTACTAATGTTTTTGGGAAAACGACCCTCTTTATTAGATACATTGCCACTATTGGTGGAGTATTTCTAATTGGATGTTATTTTTCTAACTTACAACTATATTTTTCTTGTTGTTGTTCCATGCCAATATGATTGATCATTTTTTGTCTCTTTATTGGTCTTTGTAAAAGGGTGGGGCCCTTTCAAAATTTCTATTTCTAATTCATAAATTCAACCAAAAGTATTTACCCTAAAATTAAAATATAAATAATTTAAACTTTAAAATAGTCTTTTTTGATATTATATAATAGCCTCATGTATTTAATTTATAAATCCTATTATTCTTTATGTTTAATTTCAAAATTTTAATGCTCTCAAGTATAGATTACAAGCACACATTCTTTACATTTTTTCTCTTTCTTTTGTACTATTTTGTATATGGGTGTCTTATATGCATTGCCTCAAACATATAATTTTGATGTCCTATACCTAGTTCTAAATGTAGTTTTATGAATGTATTCCTCCTTTATTCTTTGCTAATTGTAATTGAATATTAGACCTATTTTTTAAAATATGGCCACCCCTCTCAATTAGTAAAATAAGTCATCTATTTTAGGTGGTGGATATTAATGTTAATTGTTTATTTATTGAACATACATAATCAAGACAACTTGGAAAAGTGTCTTGTCTTTCTTTTTCATAAAAATAGTTGGAGCATCCCATGACAAGACACTAGAACATATAAATCCTTTCTTTAAAATGTCATTTAGGTTCAATCCTTTAATTCATGCAAATATGAAGTGTTTGTTTGATAGGGATCTCTAGATATAGGGGCTAATTCATGCATGAACTCTATTAAAAAATAAAACACCCATTTAGGAGGAAACATGAGGAGTTCATTCTAGGATTTAGACATCCTAAGACTTTTGTAATGGAGGTTTATTTTCATTTGAATGGTTCTCATTCACTTTTACTAAATAAAAATTAACAAGAAACAAGGCACACCCTTTTCTTTATTCTCTTTTGAGTTGTAAAATAGAAAATTTAATAATACCTTCATTCCTTCTAATCTTAATAGAACTATTTTATTATACATTTCATTCAAACAATCTAGTTTCTTTCCTCTAAATTTATTCTTCGATTTATACATTTAGTTCACCAACCATTTTTGGAGTAATGTCATAAGACTCAAAGTCAAAATATGAAGAATTTTATCCAAGCTTCCATTGTATGCACCCTAAACTTTATATCATGAACTATTTGATATAATGCCTCAAATAAATTTTTTAATGAACTGTTTGATATAATGCCTCAAATAAATTTCCAATAGTGTTTTTGATATAATGCCTCAAATAAATTTGTTAATGAGCTGTTTGATATAGGGTGCATACAATGGAAAAACTATTTCTATCATACTCTGTCAAAAATTACCATGAACTGTTTGATATAATGCCTCAAATAAATTTGTTAATAAATTGTTTGATATAATGCCTCAAATAAATTGGAGGTGCCCTGGTAGAAATGCATGCAAAATGTGGAAGCATAGACAGGGCATGTTAATTTTTTGATAGAGTAGAAATGTATGTCAAGCAATTGCAACACTGTAGATTCAAATAGTGTTTTTGATGGAGTATCATAGAAATAGTGTTTGTTGAAAAGGCTTTAGAAACTTTCAAACAAATGCAATTTCAAACAAACAAATGCAGTTTCAAATCAGCAAATTTGAAAATTTTCACATTTAGGTTTAGAAATTTAACAAACAAATGCATTTTGAAGTTTATGAAATTTGAATTTAACAAACCTGGTGAGATATGCAAGTTAGGTTGATGAACTGTGGAAAGATGAAGTCGAGTTTTCCATTTGTCGCTCACCGTTCACGTTTGGGTTCGCGTTCATTGTTCACCGCACGTACAAAGCACAAGGAAAGAAGAAAAAGGCACAAAATGACAGTGATAAGTTCAATTTTTTTTTATGCCTTATTTGAGGGGGTTCGGTTGAACCCATGTTCGACCGAACCCTTTAAAATATATATATTTTTTTATCGTTTTAGGGTTCAGTCGAACGAATGGTTCGACTGAACACATATGTTTGGTTGAACATAAATGGTGGTTCGACCAAACCATAGAGTTCAACCGAACCCCTTGATTTTTGGGAAAGGAAGAAAAATCAAATTTCCTTCCTCATAAAATTTGTAAACCACTATTGTGGTTTGACCCATGCTTTAATAGATTTTTTCCAAGTATCCATAGTTTTTTGGAAAGCCCCTATTTTAGGCTTTTAGCCAGAGCAACGAGGAATTGAGTGGTTTGTTAAAATTCTTTGGTAGAAATGTATGGAAAATGTGGTAGCATAGAAAAGGCGTGACCTATTTACAAAAATAGCTCAAAGAAATTGGGTCTCAATGGTGATGGACATCACCATGAGACCACATTTCTTTGAGGAATTTTTTCAAGCAACTCATTGTGTTGTCCATGCTATTGCTTACTATTATTCTTTCATAGATTTTTTCCAAGAATCCATAGCATAGACAAGGCAGTGAACTGTTTGAAGAAATTCCTTAATAAAAAGTGGTCCTAGCATGGAATGCCATGACAAGCAAATGCAGTTGGCAGTTGCTCCTAGTTATTACTTTTCTATGTGAAGTAATTGCATCACTGCTTATGTTGAATTTCTAAACAACTATTTTGTAATTGAAATTTTGTCATCTATCAACATCTATTTACTAGTTATGCAATGTGAAGTAATGCCTTGAGTTTGAAATATGTGCAATGCAATGTAATCAACAATATGAATATAACTACACAAATCTATTAAGTACAATTCATTAGTTAAAATATTTATTCTATTACCTGCGTGAAGGTTTGTACAACTCCACTAGCATTGGGAGGTGTTCCCATGAAACCTCCAATATTAGCTTATTCAACATCTAAAATCAGATATTAGAATACCATTCATATAACAATGCTATTCACATGTAATATTTATAATTTACTAGTTGCATACCTTCGCAGTAGATATAGTGGAGTAATAAACAGGTGGAGGGCTGGTGTATCCAATATCAACACTGTGACCCTAAAATTTTATTACAATCATTAAACTAAATTAGTTAATCTTGCATTTCAAAAATGAAATTTAATAAATTAAATTCAATGAACATGCTAACATTTACCTGAGTATCGATGCCCAAAGCCTCATTCAAAATGTCATATGCCATCACCATCTCTGTAGCTATAGATGTATCTTGCACACCAGTCTCCTGAGTGTCTATGGTGTCATATGTATAAGCCAACCCACAAACTTGAAAATAATGGGGTGGAAGCCTACCCCTCGAAGTCTCCCCTAGATGGCATTGTACTATAGGACTGGCATGTTGGATGATACTCTGGGTCAAAGAGCTGATAGATTGCAAAGTGTCCACCTCAACACTTTCCTTCACAATGGAAGGGATAATGATGTGCTCATGAGTGGGCCTAGTGAGAGATCATCTCCCTTACCGCTAAGGATCCTATCGTGCACCTAGTCTATCCTGTGCCAACCCTCCACCTCTCCCCCGAAAGTCCCTCATATCAAAATAGGTGGGGATTTTGTTTAGGATGAACTCATAGTAGAGATTCCTAAAGAAATATTGGGGGACTTTGCAATTGTTGCATGGTGGATAGTCAAAAACCATGTACCACCTATCCCAAAAATTGTTCCTAATCCATTGGTGGTGGCACTAGAATGGATAGGAAACATCTTGGTATTAAGGTCAAGATTTTGATTTGTGTGTGGGTTAGTGAATAGTGAGCACAAATCATATTTTGCAAATTTTTCATCTTTTACTTCTTCATATGATAATTTATTTGCATAAAATTCCTCCACACCTGCCTCCTATCTGTACCCAACTACTTAATTTTTTGTTGATCGCATCTACATGTGTTAACATATCTTTAAGTGAGCTCGCAAGTGTTCTTCTTTCCACATTTGAACTTACAAGATCATTCAACCTGATGATTAACTCAATCTATTTTTTGCTGTTTTCAATTACCCCCATTAAATTTTGCTAAGTACTAGGAGGATGTTGAGGAATTGGAGGAGTTTGTTGTTGTGGTTGTTGAGGATTTTGTTCATGTGCTTATTGAGTATTTTGATTGTGTGCTTGTTGCTGTGGTTGTTGAGGATTTTGAGGAGGGTTTTGAGGTTGATTAACATCTCCTACAAATTAAACAAATGAATATAAAAACAACCTAAAATTAACTATTTAACAACAAATTCACAAAAAGTAAACAATGCTTACTTATTTGACCTCCCCATTGACGTGGCGGCATCCTGGCGATGAAATTACAAAAAATTGATGAAGAAATTGCAGCTCTTACTCCTTTCAAAATGCGAGCACACAAATGTGGGGTTTGTTGGCCTTGGGTAACAAAAAACACACTGAAAATGAAATGATGTGGTTTTTTTTTGTTTTAATAAGCTATAACACATTAACATTACAGGCTCAATCTAACTGAGCCTTAGGCTCGGTCACACCAAGCCATAATGCGAGTGCATTATAATGCACTTGCGTTATAGCCTTTCAAATTATTTTTGAAAATTTGGCCATAATTTGGCTCCCCATCTTTTTTCACCTGCCCATTATTAGGTTTTTTGTTAGGATTAGGGTTAGGGTTAGGTTAGGGTTGAGTTAGGTTTTAGTTTTGTATTAGGGTTGGGAATATGGTCAGGGTTAGGGTTACAATTAGGAATAGGGTTAGTGTTGGGAATAGAGTTGGAATTAGGGTTACAATTTAGGGTTATGATTAGGATTGTGGTTAGGGATAGGGTTCAAG
>VDFB02027374.1:0-16453 GCA_007258455.2 Sequoia sempervirens | reverse complement strand
TGGTAGGCGCAAATCAACATGGAATCAAACCTCTCAGTACACTAATGGCACAGAAAGCAATGATCAACACATAGTAGTTCCTGTTAAACTTTTTCGTCATCCCACTACAGAAGGTGTATGGAGCACCACTTAGAAACCCAACTTAGTAGAATTACTCCTAAAGAGCTACACAACAAACCTCAATGACGAGAAAATTAATTCCTAATTTTGCAGCAAATAATAAAGAGTTTCAACTCTTGATTCAACAAGAGACACAACCATACAAAACCTCCACAATGGTTTTACCTAGCAACTTGTATCTATATACAAAACAAAGCTTGTAATCTTCAAATCCTACAATCATTAAGGAAATTGATAATTCAGGTTCCCTTTCCCGACCATCTCTACAAGATCCTTGCTATCTTAACCATGGGGCACCATGGTCTCCTTAGATTGTTAGCCATGACCAGCAAAGAAGACATTGTTTTGGAGATAACAAAACTTCTATAATAAATTCTACTTGTGATTCTTTTGATCATCACCTCACCACCATATTACTACCTTCAATAGTTGCAACCATAGTTGAAAAAATCGCCAATAACTCGCAAAAATCGCAAGTAATCGCGTGGCAAAACGCTGGGCGAGTAAATCGCACAATTACTCGCAGCCGGGTTTTGCAGAAAAACGCGCAGCGATTTTTTATGAAAACGCGCAGAAAAACGCGCTATTTTTGCTTAAAAGCGGCCAGAAAAACTTAAAACGTGGCGTTTTTTTTTAAACCCTAATTTATAGACTTCAAAACTAATTGTTTGCATTCGATTTGTTCACGTCGCGCGACCCAGGGCAGAGGAAAAACGACGGCGAAATTAAAAAACGCGACGCACAGCTGAAAAACGTGGCGGCGGCGGCGGCGGACGGATCTTCATTTCCAGACTGCGCCCAGGAATCCGAGTCGTGTGTATCAGTATGAAGATAAAAAAATTTAAAGTTCATTTATTTTTTTCTGCCATCCGTCGTTTTTTTCAGAAATTTTTGACATATATTTTATTTTAATAGATGTTAAAATGAATACAAATTTATAATAAATTTTAAACAAATAAATTTTCAATAATTTTAATTTTTTGTTTTAAATTTACAATAATTTTTAATATTTTATTATTATATTCAATATTGTATAAAATTATAAATTTTAATATGTTTAAATTTTAGTTTATTTATTTTTCTCTCATAAATTTATAATAAATTTTAGTTAATTTTTTTTATATAATTTCATAATAATTTTTAATATTTTATAATATTGTGTATAAATTTGTAATAAATTTTAATTCATTTATTTTTCTGTTATAATTTATAAATTTATAATAATTATTAATATGTTATATTGTATAAATTTTAAGAATATGTTTAAATTTTAATAAATATTTTTCAAATTATTTATTAAATTTAAAACAATATTATTAAAATTAAAAATTACGTCTAAAATTTTTAAACATATGATATCATTGTCTTTTTCAAAAGAAAAAACATTATTATTTAATTTAAATTTACGTCTAAAATTTTAATAATGTTTTTAAATTTAAAACATTAAAAATTAAATTTACATCTAATATTTTTTTTTTATCATAACAATTAAATATTATATTTTTAAATTATTTGAAAATAACTTAAATTTATATAGACTTAAGTTAAAATTTTGATAATGCTCAAGTGGCCAAAGCCTATACAGAAATTTGAATATGAATTTGATAATCATTCATGTTTATAGTTTTTCTTCAAAATCAACTACTGCATGCAGATTTATTTAACTTCACTTTTTATCTCTTAATGTTTATCTTGTCTCTCTTTTGCTAGGTATCTTGCTAAAAGAATATGGCTTCTACAAGTAAAAAGAGTGGCGGCAAACCAAGAGATCCTTGCTGGAAACATGGAACACCGGGTGCAATACGAGGAGAGGTTATGTGCAACCATTGCTTCGAGACTTATTCTGGTGGCATAAACCGGTTGAAATACCACCTTGCACGAATCCCTTGTCGAGATGTTGAACCATGTACAAAGGTACCCGAAGAGGCTGAGATGGAGGCCAAAGCACTCCTTGCAGCATATGACCAAAGGAAGGAAAGTAAAAAGAGAGCAGCAGAGGCAATGGCAGCCCCATATGCAGATTTCAGTTCTACAGGGTCACAAAAGGCTACAGGAAGCTCTTCTCTTGGGCCACGGATACGAGGATTAGGATCTGGAACTGTGGGCAACATCGGTTCTAATTTTTTTGTTCCGCGTAATACTCCTGGTGCACAACCTTCATTGGAAGGTACTTCTTGGAATAGAGAGTTGCAAAATGAGGCGAAGTTGGCATGTGCTAAATTTTGGTACTACAACGATATTCCATTCAATGTTGCTTCTAGTCCTTATTGGGAAGAATTGGTCACTGCATTGACTGTGGCAGGTAAGGGGTTCAAGGCCCCAAGTCGTTATGAGTTGAGTGGGCCATTATTGCAGAATGAGGTCCAAAACACACACAAACTAGTGGAGGAATGTCAGAACCCTGGTGGTTCTCTGATTCGAACCCTAATTGATTTTTGAAGGGTTTTGCAAGTTTTCGATTTTTTTGTGTTTTTGAAGTTTTTCACAGGCAAAATGAAAATTGCGATTTCTCTAGAAATACCAAATAAATTCATATAAAATTCATACATGCATAGAGATGCGTGGAAATGGTCCAAAATAGAGAGGCGTACTTTTATTTCAACTTTCCCAGAGCATTTACAAGGTAAAAGGCAACAAATAAATGCAAATACAAATTTATAATGAAAAACCTGATGGCGGCTGTAGCTGCATTAATTGCATGAAGTCAAAGGTACGGCTGAAAGAAGTAAATGAATCTCCAGCTCATAATTCAATGCCAAACCTCCAGTAACCCATGCGCACTGATGCCAATCAACTGAAACTGAAGAATGGAGACGTCCTTGCACTGTGAAGAAATGTACGGCCTATTTGGTAATTTGTTACAAAAGAGTCTGACACACTGTAATGAATGATAAGTCACGACCTTTTGGAAATCTGGCGAGAACTTCGGATGAAGGGTCTTTGATGAAGTAAGCCTTTATCAGCCGAAGAAGATTTCCTCATGAAATCTACGCTAAAATCAGCGGTCGCTCGATGCATTGACCTACGTATGAAATCACCCAATGCAAGCCCGGTGGTATTGCCGCGACCTCGATGCGCCTAATCTCTGAAGAGTTTTCGTTCTCCAGAAACGCCTGTCTGCCAGAAACCCTAAGGTTTGCAAACTCCGATGCTCAGAGCAAAAGACAAATTAGAATAACATTTCATAATGGTTCGATTTGTCTTGACTGCAAAATATATATCCTCTTCAATAAAATTTGACCCAATGCTCTTTTTCAATAATCATTTAATAAAATGATTAAATTCGTCTTTTCAAGACTTAGGAGAAATCTATTTAATAATTGGCGCTTATTTTAATGAATAATAAATATTCATTAAATCAAAAATTAATACTTTATTATAAAGTATATTAAATACTTTATAACAGGCCAAATTAATTAAATATTTAAATACTTCAATAAAGTGACTTTAATATAAAGTCAAATTATTAAATATTTAATAACTCATTAATTACTCCTTATTTCTCCGTCAAATCAACCAACTGCTGAACCGGGTCGATTCTGAGCTGAATGGCTGAACCAGGTGCCCTGCCCGAAATAGCAGCTTCCGCCTGACCTAACTTTCTAAAAATAGAAAGTTTCCTGAAAATGCTCACTGGAAGATTCTGCGAAGGCCCAACCTGATACAACGGCAAATTGGAGCTACCAAACACTGAGCAACTGCCTCCGATGATCCTCTGCACACCCTGTCAGCCTACGAGGATCGAAATTATAGGCTAACTCCTTGACAAACAGTGTCAGCTAAAATGGGGACATGACAGTCCGCCCTCCCTGAAATTGCTTGTCCTCAAGCAATCTCTGCAAATACAGCTGCACTGCACCACCTGGATCCCATGGGAAGTACCGGACAATGTTCCTGCTGGTCACCACTGACTCCTGTAACTCCCACAACTGATCAGCAAGAATAAAATACCATTCCCTATTAACCTCAGTGCGGTCCGGCATAGGATCAAGAAACTCAAAAGGAGGCAAGTCAAACTGCAAGCAACACTTACCCCCTGAAACTGCACGAGATATACTGTCATCCAACATATCAAGCACGTGCATACCAAAACTGTGCACCTGAAACAAATCGTGTACATGCGGATTGATCACGAAGCTATATGCACTCTGCACCATATACACACTGTGATACTCCTCTGTGAGCTGAGTCTGAAATCCCAGTGCACAAGTAGGATCCCAAATGCTATCATCACTCTGCTCAAGACCAGGATCAGGTGGGTTACCCATGTCAAACTCAAAGAGCGGATTGTCGTATGTAGATATAACATCTGTCTCAAACAATGGATTGGTCACAAACGGAACCAAACCACTAGGCTGATCCCAAACGACTGCCTCAGAACCCCCGGGGTACTGAGCATAACCATGCCTGGTCTGCACAAAATCCTCCTCTACCTTCTCGCTCTTCCCACTAACGAGAGAGATAGAACGAAGGCTGCCATCTGTAATACCCCTCAACACATATTTCTTGCCCTGTACCTCAAATCTCATCTCCATTTTAGGCAAGTTGAGGGTGAACACACTGATATCCTGCAGCCATCTCATACCCAACACTAAATCCATCCCTCCTAAGTTGACAACATAAAAATCTGCCTGCAACTCATAATCATTCAGCATGAGAGTGAGATTACAAATCCGTCGAGTGCAAGTGAGTGTATATCCATCTGCCACCCGAACTCTGAATCCATCGAAATCCTCTGTCTGGAGTCTACATCTGTTGACGAAGCTCTCATCGATGAAATTGTGTGTGGCTCCAGTGTCGAGCATAGCAATACATCGCTGTCCTTCCACTAATCCCCTAAACCTGAATGAGTCATCCCGTACACTAGCAGATAACACCAACGGGGATAAGTTGGCATCGGGCCCAAACTCCATAGAGGCATTCCCGGCCTCTGCATGTTCTGAAACAACCTGCTGGTCTGAATCATCAGACTCGTCATCATCATAGTAAACCCACATGGCGCGGTTGGCTCTGCCCTTCGGTCTCAAAGGACAATCATGCTCCTTGCTGTAGGGTGCTTTGCACCAATAACAAAGTTGTTTCTTCCTGCATTCCTCCCGAGTTGCATCATCAATTCTCGCAACTGGTTTCCTTTTTGGTTCTGCAACTGGTGTATGACTCTCCTCAATAGGCAAGTTATTTGTTTTAGGCTGAAATTGTTTCTTCGGAGCAGCAAGCTCCATACTCCTTGCCTTCCGCATCGCCTCCTGAAGAGTAGTAGGATCAAACGCCTTGACCCAACCTCTCATGGGTTCTGTCAAACCCTCAACGAATAGTATGATAAGTCTCCGCTCCGAAATCCCTGTCACCATGACTGCCACTCTCTGAAATTCACCAATATATGCATCCAGGCTACCTGTCTGTCTGAGCTGAGCCAACTCTCTGAAATACAATTCCGGATCCTTCTTATCAAACCTCTCTATCAGTCTGCTAGTGAACTCCTGATAGGTATTAACCGCATGATGGCCTAACGTATACATGTCGTGGTGCCACCAATCGTGTGCTACTCCGTCAAGGTGTAAAGTGGCAAATTTAATTGCCTCATCCTCCTGCATAGGCCTAAGTGACAAGTAATTGTCCAATTTCTGGACCCAAGACCTAGCTGATGTCTTCTCTGACCCATCAAAATATGGCAGCGTAATCTTGCTCACCGCATACTGCAAATCTCTATTCACCTGTGGCTGCTGCTGCTGATGCTGTGGGGGTCTACGATCAAATCTACCTCCTCCTCTGGGTTTATAGACATCTATAAACTCATGAAATGTAAGTGCCTGCCGGATCTCAGGCGCTAAAGACATGTACTCGCCATGAAATCTCGTCAAGTCCGCCACTGACATGCCATTCTGAGGCTGAAACTCCTGATGCTGTAGATGATGCTCGGCCCCTGGAGTCTGAGGTGGAGTCTCCCTAGGTAAGAAAGTAGGCTGTCCTGGCCTACGCTCCTGATAGATCGGAGATGGCTGTCTAGGTGCTGATGCTAATGGCTGATCCACGGGTGCAGTCCCGCTCGTCTGTCCAATCTGAAAGAAGTGTGGCTGTGTGGGCGTACACTGTCTAATGGTACCCATCAGCTGAGACATCATATCCATCATATTATCGTGTCTCCGTCTAAACTCCTCATCAGTAATGTCACCCTCTGCATGTGCCTTCCCTGGATCCCTGCGAGTCTCTGAGGAAGTCTCACGTTCTGCCATTAGGGTTGCAACACTGTTTTCACTACCGTCTGAACTGGATCTGTGAAAACCAAGCACTCCTGATATTGTCTGACCTTCTGGAATAGGTGGACCTGTCCAATCCGCGTCTTTGCCTGTCCCTACGCCTCTAATATATTGAATAGGATCTCGGCTCATGAAAAAGCAACCAAAAAGCACACTGAATACTGAAAAAGCAACTGAAAAAGCACAGGATGGCAGGAGATCTGTGCTCTGATACCACTGTCAGAACCCTGGTGGTTCTCTGATTCGAACCCTAATTGATTTTTGAAGGGTTTTGCAAGTTTTCGATTTTTTTGTGTTTTTGAAGTTTTTCACAGGCAAAATGAAAATTGCGATTTCTCTAGAAATACCAAATAAATTCATATAAAATTCATACATGCATAGAGATGCGTGGAAATGGTCCAGAATAGAGAGGCGTACTTTTATTTCAACTTTCCCAGAGCATTTACAAGGTAAAAGGCAACAAATAAATGCAAATACAAATTTATAATGAAAAACCTGATGGCGGCTGTAGCTGCATTAATTGCATGAAGTCAAAGGTACGGCTGAAAGAAGTAAATGAATCTCCAGCTCATAATTCAATGCCAAACCTCCAGTAACCCATGCGCACTGATTCCAATCAACTGAAACTGAAGAATGGAGATGTCCTTGCACTGTGAAGAAATGTACGACCTGCTGGTACAAAAAGGTACGGCCTGCTACAGCAATGAATGATAAAGTACGGCCTTTTTGGAAATCTAGCCAGAACTCAGATGAAGGGTCTTTGATGAAGTCGCCTTTATCAACTGAAGATTTCCTCTGTAAATCTCTGCTAAAATCACTGATTAAGCTCAGTCTATGACCTCTGTATGAAATCACCCAATGCAAGCTTCAGCTGGTATTGCACAGCCTCAGTCTGCCTAATCTCTGAAGAGTTTCCGTTCTTCAGAAACGATCGTCTGCCAGAAACCCTAGGGTTTGCAAACTCCAAAGCTCAGATGTGAGAAGACAAATTAGAATAACATCTCATGATGGTTCGATTTGTCTTGACTGCAAAATATATATCCTCTTCAATAAAATTCGACCCAATGCTCTTTTTTAATAATCATTTAATAAAATGATTAAATTCGTCTTTTCAAGACTTAGGAGAAATCTATTTAATAATTGGCGCTTATTTTAATGAATAATAAATATTCATTAAATCAAAAATTAATACTTTATTATAAAGTATATTAAATACTTTATAACAGGCCAATTTAATTAAATATTTAAATACTTCAATAAAGTGACTTTAATATAAAGTCAGATTATTAAATATTTAATAACTCATTAATTACTCCTTATTTCTCCGTCAACTCATCCAACTGCTGAACTGGGTCGATTCTGAGCTGCATGGCTGAACCAGGTGCCCTGCCCGAAATAGCAGCTTCCGCCTGACCTAACTTTCTAAAAATAGAAAGTTTCCTGAAAATGCTCACTGGAAGATTCTGCGAAGGCCCAACCTCATACAACTGCAAATTGGAGCTACCAAACACTGAGCAACTGCCTCCGATGATCCTCTGCACACCCTGTCAGCCTACGAGGATCGAAATTATAGGCTAACTCCTCGACAAACAGTGTCAGCTAAAACGGGGACATGACAAGGAACAGAGGAGAAATTGGGAAAAGAATGGCTGCACCATTATATCTGATGGGTGGACAGATGGCAGAAATAGGACACTCATCAACTTTCTAGTGGCTTCAGGAGGACAATTGGTATTTCTAAAATCAGTTGATGCCTCCAATGAAACAAAAAATGCAGAGACCTTGTGCAATATGTTGGATGAGGTGGTGATGGAAGTGGGAGTTCAAAATGTAATTCAAATTGTGACTGACAATGCAGCTGCATATGTGGCAGCCGGTAAACTTCTAATGGCGAGGCATCCCACATTATTTTGGAGCCCTTGTGCTGCCCACTGTCTTGACTTGCTCCTTGAGGACATAGGGAAAATAAGTTGGGTGAAGAATGTGGTTGAAGATGGAAGGAATATCACAAAGTACATCTACAATCACACATGGGTCCTAAGTCTCATGAGAGAGCACACTGATGGTAAGGATCTCGTGCGATCAGGAGTCACACGCTTTGCCACCAATTTTCTCACCTTGCAGAGCATTTTAGCTACATTGCCCAACCTCAAGCGCATGTTTGTGAGTGAAAAATGGCTTGAGAGTCCTTATTCCAAGAAGCCTGAAGGAGATAAGGTTAAGAAGACCATTTTTGATGATAGATTTGCAAAACAAATGGAGGAGATCATCAAAGTAAGTTTTCAAACATTTATTGATGATTTATTTTATTTCTTTCTAATATTATAGCTTGCTGATTTTGTTAATTTTTTTTTATTTTAGGTGTCAGAACCGTTGGTTAGAGTTCTACGATTGGTGGATGGGGATAAAAGCCCCATGGGGTATCTATATGAGGCCATGGATAAGGCCAAAGAGGCAATTCAACATTTATATGGGTCAAACAAGACCAAATATGAACCCATATGGCGCATAATAGATCGGAGGTGGAACCGACAACTCCACCAACATATTCATGCTGCTGCCTACTTTTTGAACCCCAAGTTTTATTTCACTCCTACTTTCAGAGCAGATGCAGAGGTTAAAGTTGGCCTCAATACATGTATTGAAAGATTGGTTGGTAATGATGACCTTCGAGATCTCATACTTGATGAGATACAGAGTTATAAGAGGGCCGAAGGGCCATTGTTTTCTTCCAAGGATTGCATTCGTAGGAGAGAAACTCTACAGCCAGGTAACAAATTTATGTGTTTAATATTATTTTACTATTTATGACATTATGTTAATGTTTAAGCTTATTAAATCCTTACTAATTTATAAATGGTTATCATTGCAGATTTGTGGTGGGAAGATTATGGTGCCACAACGCCTAATCTTCAAAAGGTTGCCATTCGTATTTTATCTCAGCCTTGTAGTGCATCTGGTTGTGAGCGCAACTGGAGTTGCTTTGAGGCCATTCATACAAAGAAGCGCAATCGGTTGACTCAAAAGCGCTTGAATGACCTTGTCTATGTGCGCTACAACCTTCGGTTGCATGAGAAGAAGGTAAAAGGTTTGAGTTCACATGAAGCACTTGACCTTGATGACATTGATCCATACTCAGATTGGATTGCTGAGCCTGATGAGGTCAATGTGGAACCATGGATAAGTGATGATGAGTTTGCTGAGATGGAGAGGGAGGCAGATGCAGCTGAATGGGAAGCAGAGGTGGCAGCCTATGAGGAGGAAGGCGAGCTTGGTCAGCCAATAGAGGCTGTTTCTTCACACACACAATTTGATCCTATCCCTATGGATGAGGCACCTATTGGGGCACCTGTTGAGGCTTCTATTGAGGACATTGCACCTATACCATCTACTTCAGTACCACCCACACAGCAGCGACAAAAACTTTTGAGTTTCAGTCGTAGAAGAAATTTAGGATAGATAATTTTTATTGATACTGAAACTTGAAGTTGATATGTATTGAGAAGTCGAACTTGTTTTTTGGTCTATGATACATTGATGATTGATACGTATTAAGGTTTTAAACTCTAATTTTGATTTATAGATGATGAAATCAGTAAATACATTGATGATTGATATGTATTAAACTCTAATTTTGATTTACATATGATGAAATCAGTAATATGTTCTAAAAATTCAGTTTATATGTGTGGTTTTTAAGAATATTTTAAAAAATTGTGTATTTTCAAATGTTCGATAAATTTGCCGAGTTATTGCCGAGTTTTTCCCCGAGTTTTTACCGAGTCCCGAGTTTTTAAAATTTTTGGGTCTGCCGAGTTATTGCCGAGTCCGAGTTTTTCAACTATGGTTGCAACTATAAAACAGGGCCATTAGAAGCATTTTCCACCTCTTCCTATGTCACGAACTATAGCCCACTCTTCATCTTTGGGCCACTTTGAAATTCAGCTAACTGACAATCAAATCCATATTGCTCACCCATTCAATTGACAATGGCTCCCACTCTAAGGAAGGTTTGTATTTGGGTGTTTCGTTGGTAGTATGTTTTTTGGTCGTGCTAGTGATAGGGGTTGAATGGTGGAAAGGTGGTAGGAGCCAAGTGGGTTAGTTTGGTGCTTTACATGTTCATTTTCATTGTAAGGGATCACAGCATGGTTAGAGGAGTGCTCTTTTAAAAGGGAAAGCATATAATAGCCGACTGTATGCTATCTCCAATTGTGGAGATCATGTGCACTTGGCTTTGTCAAAGAAACTCTTAATGGTGCAAGCATTGGAGAGGATGGCCATTCATGGTCGAAAGCTTTCATCTATGACAATTTTATTCAAAAAATACCGTCGTGGTTCTAGTTGTAGAACATCGGTTGTGGCTTCTTCAACTGTTGATGCTCTCCTACTTCTTTGATATGGAAGTGGCTACTAGTGTGTTAGGGTGATGGCTTCTAAGGAGGACCTTCGCCTTGCAAGGAAGGAAATTGTCATTGTTTTCAAGGAGCTCAATATCGTTAGAGGTTGTTGTTTGGACCTTGGTTGTGTGGTGGAAAATTTGATGGTACCTAGACATGTCAATCTTGTTTACTATGCATTCTCTTGATGCTGATGAATTGGTGTGGTCCAAACAATGAGCAAAGATCCTCCAGGAGGTGAAGTTACCAGTCTTGTTGATTTATGCTTGTAAAATCCCCCTTATAACTTTTTCGACTTTAGAGCACAAGATTTCACACGTTAACGTTAGAGAAATGATAAACCAACTGAAAGCAACCCTTCACTTTCTGATCACCCAAATCCCAATGAGGGCAAGGTAAGAGCATATGGTGGAAAGGGGATCGTTAGATGAAATCCAAGTTGAAAGTACAGTACTGAAAATCAACCCTTCACTTTTTTATCACCAAGTTCCCAGTGTGGGCGAGGTGAGAGCATACGGTGGAAAGGGGATCGTTAGCTTGTAAAATTAATAATGCTGAAGAGTACAATATGAGAGACGACTCAGCCGATCAGAATGTTATGCAAATGCAACTCGGCCACTTATTCAACGGGAGTGTAATAGATGGCTCAGCCGATCAGCATGACATGCAGTGCAACTCGACCACTTATTCAACGGGAGTGTAAAACAAAGTGCAGAAAGTAAAAGTCTAGGCAGCTAGCCGACCCCTTCTGCTTTTCAGCGGACAATACAAGAAAGTAAATACTGAAAGTAAAAGACGGCGAGGAATGTCTCTTCCAATAAAAGTAGGAATACAAAAGTAAAGTGTTGAAAATGAAATGACTAAATCAATACTACTAATTACAGCCTTACAATGAGAAGCAATCTGCAAGTTACATAGAATATTACATGTCCAATTCATTCCAAAATGATAAGAGATGTTCTCCACTATTAAGCAACTATTCTACTATGGAAAAACAAATCAAAAACTGAACCTTTACCAATCTGATATGAAACTACAGCATTCAGAAATCCCAGACCAGCAAGCTCCAAACTCAATGAAATGTTCACAACTTCGCAAGGACACCTCCAAATGACCTAAAACGAAGTGCAAACAGCTCCTAGGAGGTAGGCAACCAAGTTCAAGCCATCAAACATCAACAAACAGCTTCCAAAGAGTTAGCACGCATCCCAATGCAAGTACAGAGAAAGTACGGCCTCCTTGAAGAGGGCAACCAGCAAGATAAAATCAGAAACTTCACCAAAAATCACTAAACTTTCAGCAATGGGGCGCCCAAGGTAGATGAAAACATAAAGCTGATACCCAGAACAAGCAAAAATTCACTTAGCGAATTACAAGCCAAAACATGCTTCAGCTAGCACCAAAACAGCAACACAGAAAATTGAGAAAACACAACAAAACTTCAGAAAACATCAAAGGACTTCATCTTCATTTGCTCAATCTGTTCTTCAGTGTAAAGAACAATCTCTAACTTAGCTAGGTGCTATCTTGCAAGCACGAAACTAAGGAAGCTAGGAAGTATGCACCCCTCGAAGCAAGGGTCTGAATAAATTTCAGCAGCACTTTGTTATATTTTCAATGGATACCTTGAAATGAAGGCCAAGGCTCATATATATAACTTCTCCAAATTCAAATCTCATTCCCTCCAATTAGGGTGCCCAACATGACATCCAAATTCACCTTTATCAATTTGCATTTGAGTTTCAATTAGCTCCTCAAGCCAAGTCGTCCATTTTCAAGAAGGCACAACACTTTATTAAAAATGCAAATAAAGCATAAAGTGGGCATGCACTTTATTAAGTGAAAAATACATTATAAACAACTTACATATTTCCCCTCAAGAAGTCGTCCATTTTTGCATATGATATATTTTCACTTAAAACATTATTTCATCAAATATTAAACTTGCCAAAACAAGCACCACAAATGTTGGAGACCAAACTGAATATACTGCCCTGCCAGATATAGCCATAGTACCAAACTGCTGAAACACTGCTAGAAATAGCACTACTAAAAAATAGCAATTACTATAAACAGCATACTACTAAAAATAGCAAGTGATTTCAAATGCATTTTAACCACATTCTGAGCAGCCGTCATAACTTATTAAAAATAGTAAGTCTGGAAGAGTTATATGATGCAATTGCATGTCATACCACTACGAAGCTCTTTGAAAACCTAGAAAGAATCCAAAATCCAAACTACAAAACTCCAACATGCAAACCCCCAAAACTGCCAAAGTATGCTTCCAACTAGCCTATAGGCCTTCGGGATAGGCTAATGGCCAACTACACTGATCACTGCTGAGAAGGGGACATTCCAATGCTCTAGCTCTGCACAAGTCGATGCAGCTAGTGATAAGGATATGATAGTTGTGGAGGATTCTGGACTATGGATCCTCCTAGGGGTGTAGGTGTGTTTGGTACATGTTTTTGAATTTGTTGTTCTAGGTATAGCTAGTCGAGAATTTTTGGCTTCAAGTTGATGCAACGATTTCAACCATTTTTATAGTTATGTAACCTTCTTTTTCTAAGTTGCTTTTCTTTATGGGCAGGGACCCCTATAGATTCCCCCTTAATTAATCAAAAAAAAAAAAGATTAACCACAAAGTAGTTGGCAGAACCACGTGGAAAAAAAACTTTAACAATTGCTCTACTATAATCTAAACAGCTGTGTTGTTTTTCAAACATTACGTATACTAAGCAGAATAGAAAACTGCATTTTCCAGTGCAGGCAAAGAGATAATTAGCATTCCTTCACTTTTGGGCCTGCTGAGGAAATTTTAATCTATATGTCCTCAATTGACTAATTTTCTTCCTCACCAACATAACAAACAATAAGTTGTCACAGTACTTGTGGCAAAACAGAATAGTCCACATATTAAATGGCAATCCTGGATCACAAGCCCTCAAACCCAGCTCACTGGGAATGGAAAATTACCTTTGTCCACTAGGGCTTGATTCTAATGAACCTAGCCGGTAGCACCCAGCAATTCATAGAGTCCAAAAATAAGCTCATATGTCAAATGCCCTGATTCCAGAAAACAAAAGCTCCAGTCCCTACCATAACCCCTTTCCATCCCATTTAAGAATCTAAATTTCCTCACTGAAAACACATAATTCAAAGGTGTCCTGTCTTGATCGTTGGTCCAGTCGTGTAACTTGAAGATACATTCATTAACTAACACTAACAGAGTGAAGTGTATAAAATTATATTAAAGGACTGATCAAAAATTTTAAGAAATGAATAAGATTTCCGTTGGAAAAAAAAAAAAATTGTCCTTTGGTTATTAAAAATCAAATCCCTCTCAAAACTTGAGATTTATTTTCACAATTAGTAAACATCAAAACATAAAGGAAACTACATAGATTTAGGGTACAAGTTGCCTTCTATGGTAGGAACTTCATGCTTGACATGATACAAAAGTGACGAATATGCCTTTGATGTTGAAAGCAGTGTCATTTTACAAATATGAAGCATAACAAAACATTGGAAACCTAATTATGCAACAAAATCAGATTGCTTTGGCCTAATAGAGCACAACAAAAACAAGCTGTGGGAATAGTTTGAAGCAAAGGAATTAACCTACATAACAATGAAATATAAACAGCAGAAAATTTAATAATCACATCTCAATTCCCTGAAGCAATTTCTTAAAAGACTGTTTCCAAGAGATCCAATTCATTTGAAGGAATATTACAATCACATAAAACAAATTTGTCCATTAAAAACAAATACAGGGACTTAAAATATTAAAAGAACAAATATTTAAATAACTCCAACAAATATATCCCACTTACAAGAAGTCGAAGAATGTAGATATCAAGTGCAACATTATATAAGGCATTGGGACGTTGTACTTTAACTGCAACATCCTGACCTTCTATAGTACACCCTCGATACACCTGCAAAGCTAGAAAATTAATATAATTGTATTGCAAAAATATATAAAATACATTAATGCATGTCAAAGGGGTTAGGCGTACACAATATGAACATTGATTATTACTCTACTTGATAATAATATTATCATTAAGATGGAAAAAAGCACTCCCGGAATATCTTCGAGTCACTCATTGATGATCCCCTAAATTACCATGAAATCGAAATTGAATGGGAGGGTACTCCTTGTAGACTTGGAGGTTCTATACAAACACAAGACATGATAATTTGTAGCAACTGCTCATAAACCCGCAACTGAATGGAATTGCATTATTTATTACATTTCATTGTTCATTATATAACGCGTTGACCCCAAACATGATCATATTCAGGGTTTATCGCATTCAGACTTCATTATCTCTGTAATTAAAGAACTAATTGTTATTCTAAGCACCAAACTGTACTAAAGACTGCATACAAGACCATGCCACATAGTAAGACCACCTACTAATATCTCCAATTAATCAAGCACATTAAACAACAAAAGAAAATTGCTAAAAGTGTCCGGTAATATGCATGCAGGTCATTGAATTCAGAGATCATCACTTAATGATCACATTTACCTGGCCAAATGATGCAGCTGCTACAGGATCTTTAGAGAGAGAACTAAAAACCTCATTAACCTTGCAACCTAATTCTTCCTCAATAATCTGTCTGGCTTCTGCCGTTGGGAATGGAGGCAACCGATCCTGCAACTCTGCTAGGACCTACAGTTAAAATGTCGATAATAAGGTTGTATAAAGCATTTGAATTGGCATCCAATATTTAGCTATGTGAAAAACATTTCCTGGCATAAAATTTAAATTGTTATGGCAAAAATGACTCACTACAATCATTATTTCTACGAATGGCAATTTTAGAAACATTTAGGAGGAAAAACAATTCACAATATTCATAATTATATTTATCTTGCCTTAATAAATGTAAAACAATCAAGGAACAAATGAATTTCTATTGCTGATTTGCAAAGTTTCCTTGTGATTTGAGAACACACAAAGATAGGATAATGCTAGAACTCAACCATGTAAGATTGGCATGTATGTGGGGAACCAGTTAACTGAATTCAAAAAACATTTTCATGAGCTAGGTTTGTGCACACATGAGTCATGGCTCTCCCTTCCTTCTAATCTCTCTCCTTCCCGTCTTCTGTTCTTTTGCACTCTATTGATTTAGTCCGCCCTTCTTCTCCGGTGTCCTTTTGGTTTTGTTTAATTCATTTTCTTCAATTTTTAGTCTATTTGTTTATTTTTATTCTTATTTATTTGGATTATTCTTTCTCATTTATTTTAATTTTTATTGTGTTTACTTTTATTTAATCTTACTCCTCCTTTGCTCTTTATTCTTTAGTTCATTCTTCTTTATCTTTTGATGTTTATCTTAATATTTTTATTTTGTTTCTTAGGCCTTTTTCTTATTTTTCTTAATGTTAGAGCTTGTTTTATTTTCATGTGTGGTTTATTTCTTTATTTTGTTTCCTTTTTTATAAGTTTCTTATTGAGCTTCTTTTCATTTTGGTTGTTTTATTTTATTTCTTATTTTAATTTGTATTTCTCTTTCTACCTTTTTTATTTATGGATTTTTATTTTTGATCTTTTTATCAAATTGTTGCATTTTTAGTTTTCCTTTTTATTCTTTTGTGTTTTATATTAATGCTTGGTTTTCTCTTCTATCTTTTATTTGTTTTAATATTATTGG
>VDFB02027373.1:0-23754 GCA_007258455.2 Sequoia sempervirens | reverse complement strand
TGTAATATTATTTAAGAGAGTCGGTGAGAGTAGCAAAAATCGTACCCACCATAGTTAATTGCACCTTACCTATCAAGAATAGCAGACATGGGTTGACAACCGCATTCCTTGGAAGCTGTTGATTGATGCATCATCTTGGAGTTGCATAATATTTACATCAACATTAATGAAGGGATGGGATAGATGGGCATATTCATGATCATATTATCGTTTACAACATTATGTACATCACAGGGTACTAGTATGAAGGCTACGTGGTCACAACTATCTTTAGTCACTCATCTTTATCCAACAAAATTCTACCGAATTACATTAGATAAATTAACTAGTATTTATTATGGCTTGATGTTGGGTCACAATTATTACGAATGCTAAATGATAAGGGAATACAGATATATTTAGCAGTATTAATACCAAAAGTAGATAATAATAATCAAATTTTAAAGCTTTTGTGGTGCTATTGCAACTGCCATTTCTTTATTGTCAAGGATTAATACATTCCCCAGCCTGCAAGTCGGTTCTATCTAAATTTTGGTACAACTGTAAACAAATTCCCAAACTTTTGCATTAAAATTTTGAAGTTGTCATCGTCTCGTTTACCCCTCCAATTAAACCTCCCAAACTCCCAACATATTTATACAGCCAAAAATTAGAAAGTTGTTGTGAGGTCACCAAGAAAACATAAACGTGTTCAGATATTTTTAATGGTTGACATAAATTTTTCATATATCCATACTGCTATTTGAACATCAGTATCATATTTTAATATTCGAACAATCCATATATTGTACATGATATCAGATTTAATCTATTCAAATTCAATTGTTTGTTTCATTTTGATTTATATATATATATTAGAATTATTTTAAGAAATTAGTGAGCTCCCCAACAACTGTGAACAAATATCCTTATGGTACCTGGCTTATGAATAGTAGCATGCCTGAATGAGTTACTGTTTAAAAGACGTTGCACTCCTTCAGCAGATGCGTAAATCCTAAGCCATCATAAGAGTAATTGCTCCCTTAAATGACCATATCTCACTTTCCCTGTAAAGGCGTGGAGATGAAGAGAAGAAGAATTTTTAAAAAATAGTAATAAGAAAAGGTATAAACGGTGCCCATTTCATAATAATTTAGTTTTCAATAAATCACTTTAAAGATAAGTATGTAATTTGTAAGATATGAATTTTAATATTCTTAATGTTTTTCTTTTAACTTACTTCTTTAAAAAGTTAAGTTATCTAGAATTATAATTTTACTCTATTTTAATTTGTTCACTTAGGGATTTAAACCTATATTTTTAAAGGAAAAATAATTTAGTAATTTAAAAATATAAATCACTTTATTTATGGGTAAGTTAGAAATTCTAAATAAATGAAATAATTAAGAATGTGAATTACTTCATTTAAAAAAAAAGAAAATTAATTTTAGATTTTAGGGTTAATGATTTTTATGAAATAGAATCATAATTGTGATCATCACAATTGATTGTAGTACATTGATTTGGGTTTTGGGAATGTAAATTAAGTTTGAAACATGATGAAAGTTTTTGAGTAAACCCTTCATCCTTGTTAAGCGGAGCCAAACATTAATTGAATTATCGTAACAATTAATTAAAATGAATTTTCTACCTTCAAAGAAAAAGATAAAAAAAAAATCCAATTTAGCCTAACAAATGTTGTACCAAATCCTTAAGTTAACTTCCATGCTTGGATTAAATACTGACCATGCCGTAGTGTGCAACGTGCAACTTAGTTAAAACCCTCACCTCAAAACTATTAGAGTAATAATTGGCTTAAGTAACATATAAAAATAAAAAATAAAAAATTGTTGGGGTTTTTTTTTAACATAAAAAATTTAGGCATGACAAAGTTCTCACCCTATGGGTGATTACTTTAAGGCATTGTTTCTATCCTTCTTTTTGTTGTTTTTCTCACTTCGCTTGCGCTTGCCGTTGTTCGATGTAAAATGGTTAGGACCTTCAAAATCTCACCTAATAAAAAATGTGATCCTTGAAAGTTAAGGTGATATCTGCCCTGCTTAGTGATGGAACTGTAAATTATTTAATTTTAGCTTCATAAAGTAAAAAATATGTGTAAGTTCCTTTGTGAAGTCAATTTACAAAGTGATCTAGGATTAAAACCCAATGTTTCAAGACATAACTATCAAAGCGTTGGGATAATAATTTTTATCATTTACTTTAAAGTCTTTCAAGAGACATAAGATTTTCTTTGCAAATTTTATCTATGTTGTCTGTGCATACAAACCATGTGAACACTACCTACACTAAAAATGTTTATTTTTTTAGAAATTGGTGCATTTAGCACACGTATGGAATTTCGTTGAAGTTAAACATGTGGATTAATTTATTACTCCTATTGAAAAGTATTTTGAGATGTTTACAACTATTTGGTGCAAGGGCATATGGAGCCTAATTAGGCATCATTAGGCATAATTTTGTTATTTTTGAGTTTTAATTTTTTGATGGGATTTGTAGTCTAATAAGGTCATTTATTACCGTGTGGGAGCATATTAATTCATTTTTGGTGTGTTAGAGGTTCAGTGGTTTTAAAATGTTAAAAAGTTGTGAATGTTGCTAAAATTGTCAAAAAGTTGCTAAAAGTTGTCATGCAGCTTTGTCCAAGTGGGAAAAAAAAAAACTATTACAAACCAAAAAAATAAATGTTACAAACAACTGAAAAATGGTTCAAAATGCATGCATGTACCCACAAGAGTCAAATGGGGATGGAATAAACTAATTTTTTGAAGTTTTGGTTGAATAGAAGCAAGGTTTTCTATGTTTTTCAAATTTTTTAGTCTGATCTTTCATTGTGTATGACATGTATGACCCATTTAATGATCTAAAATCAATTGGACAGTGTAGATATGTGAATATATTCTCATTTCCTTTTTATTTGATGCAATTTCATTAAGATTATAATGAGTTAGAACATTTTTTGTGCAAATAGCCTTGGATTGGACCTAGGGTTCCTAGTTTTGGGAAAAAATTCATTACTTCCTTTTCAACCATTGGATCTTGATAAAAATAGGAGGGTAAGTCTATATATAGGTTATCTTCAATCCCATTGGAGCGATTGGATTCATTATTTGTTTTGTGAAATTTATTAATGATTGTTCCTTGAATGAAAACAAACATTATTATGCATTTTCCAATGTTGCAAGCTATTCTTTCATTTGGTATAGACTATATGGTCTGTATTTTGGTTTGAAATCAATTTGAATTTTTGGATATGTGAATCTTATTTTTACTTTTTGTATCATCAATTTTCATCAAGTCTCGTGGGAGATATTGGAATTTTAGTGAAAACTATCAAAAACCCTACAAAGGGTTCCAGTCAACAATGAAAATGTAAAATATCAAGTTTCCTCCATGAGAAAATGATGAAATCTTGTGATAACTTCTTTTTTATGTATTCAACTACCTTGCAAGATTTGGAGACTTGGTTTGCACATGTGAAGAAGGACTAAGGGGAAGTTTATTGTATTTTGGCATCATTTACAATCAACAATCTTCATTGTAGTTATTTGGTCCATTGTGTTTATCAACCATTTGGCCATGAATGTTTGGAAACCCATCAAAGGTATTAGAAATAGGTCTTCCTTGGTCTATAACACCATGTTTCATGCTATTGGATTGTTTTTTTTCTTTGTGGTGTGCTGCTAGGCTTATGAGCAAGCTTCCAAAGATGAACAAATTAGCACTTTTGCATCATTTGTATTCAAACCCTATTTAAAATTATCAAGTTAGTCTTGTTGTGAGTTCTTGATCTGCATCAAATTGGTATAAGAGCCCAAAGATCTGGGCAAGGGAAGTTTTGGAAATTGTGTTTTGCTTTTGATAGGTTGAAGTGAAGAACTTGGATGCCAAAAGACTAGGTAGTGAGGAAAAGGAAAGAAAACCTAGGTGAGGTATCACAAGAAGCATGGATTAACAAAAGAGGAGAGATAGCCAGAAGATGCAACAACAAACCTAGAAGGAGAATATGACAGTCAATAAGATAAGATCAGAGTTTGAAAGAGATATGGAAAAGTTTGAAAGATTTATTGAGCTTATAGTGCAACAATTTCTTGAGAAAGTATACTAAGGAAATGTTGGGTATTGGCCAATGAGAAAGAAGGTGAAGTGGCCTCTTAAGAAAATGATGGAAAATACAAGGAAGTAACACGAAGCTAATAGATTAAGAAGGTAGCTGAAAGTACTTGACAAGCCATCCAAGGAAATAGATGTGGAGGCAAGTAAGTTTCATTGTTTAGAGATTAATGAAAGTTTTGAGTGTGTAAATGTAGGCATAACAATAAATGAAGAAGAAATCATAAGTGAAGAAGATGGAATACTGTGTCATCTTGAGGAAGGTGGGATACTTGGTGAATGCATATTGCATTCTATTTTTGATAGTGAAAGGTTGATGAATAATGAAAATGTTTTTTGTTCTCCTAGAGAAATACTAGTGTTTTATGACATGCATGATGAATTAGATGCTTTATTATTGGAAGAAATGGATATGAATGATAAGTTGTTTGCAACAATAGCACAAACTAAGAAGTTCAATGATGAATGTAGCCCTGAAGTGCAATAGGAAGTATTCAATCCATATATAGAGATTAATCAAATCATTTGTAAGGAGATGACAAGTTTCGAAAAAGAGGGACACTACTTTATGTATGAAAGTCAAGAGAAATTAACAACAATGATGGAAGTGTTAGAAGATTATATTTATCAAAGGAGACCCTTAGAGGACATGTTCGGTCATAAGACAACCATAACACACATGGAGGATCTCTTGGGCATTGAAGGGAAGTGTATGGTGCAAGGAGACAAGGATACCTCAAGGTCTCAATATTTTATTTATAATATTTCATTTGAATATGTATGTGCATGTTTATTAGGCAAGGAGATAAAAATCATTGAGAATCGAGCTCTTGAAAGAGATCTGGTTCAGAGGAGGATGCAAAAAGAGGAATACCTTGCAAGGAAGAATTAAGAGGAGTTGAAAAGATAACCTAGAGGAAACAAGTGGAAGACACAAAGAAAAATCCAAGAAGAAATCAAGGGAATTGTGCAGAAGAATTGGAAGGCCATGAAGAAAAAAAAGACTTTCACTCAAGTGGTACTTGAGTTTTCTTCCCCTTGGGTGTATGGTGCAATGGCATCTAGAGCCCCATTAGGCATAATTTTGTTATTTTTGAGTTTTAAGTTGTTGGCGGGATTTGTAGTTTAATAAGTTCATTTATGACCATGTGGGAACATATTAATTCATTTTTGGTTTGTTAGAGGGTCGATGGTTTTAAAATTTAAAAAAGTTGTGAATGTTGCAAAAATTGTCAAAAAGTTGCTAAAAGTTGTCATGCAACTTTGTCCAAGTGGAAAAAAAGAAAAAAACTATTACAAACCGAAAAGGAAATGTTTCAAACAACTGAAAATGGTTGAAAATTCATGCATGTACCCACAAGAGTTGAATGGGGATGGAGGAAACTATTTTTTTGAAGTTTTGGTTGAATAGAAGCAAGATTTTATGTATTTTTCCAAATTTTCAGTCTGATCTTTCATTGTGTATGATCCATACGACCAATTTAATGATATAAAATCAATTGGAAAGTGTAGATATTTGAATCTACTTTCATTTCCTTTTGGTTTGATGCAATTTCATTAAGATTTGAATGAGTTAGAGCAATGTTTGTACAAGCAGCATTGGATCAGACCTAACATTCCCAGTTTTGGGAAAAAGTTCATAACTTTCTTTTCCAATCGTAGATCTTGATAAAAATTGGAGAGAAAGTCTAAAATTAGGTTATATTAAACCCCACTTGAACGAATGGCTTCATTATTCTTCTTGTGAAAGTTATTAATGAGTGTTCCTTGAATGAAAGAAAACATTATTGTGCATTTTCCAATGTTGCGGGATGTTATTTCATTTGTTGGGGATTGTAAAATTTGTATTTTGGTCTAAAATAAATTGAATTTTGTCGATATGTGAATCTTCTTTCTTTTTCTTTTTGTGGCATCAATTTTTATCAAGTATCAAGGGAGATATTGACATATTAGTGAAAACTACCAAAAACCCTACCAAAGGTTCCAGTCAACAATGAAAATGAAAAATCTTGAGTTTCCTCCATGATAAAATGATGAAATATTCTAATAAATTATGTTTTAATGTGTTCAACTACCTTGCAACATTTGGAGTCATGGTTTGCACATGTGAAGGCCTAAAGGACAATTTGCTCCATTTTGGGCTCATTTATAGTCAGAAATCCTCATTGTAGTTGTTTGGTCCATTGTGTTTATCAACCATTTGGCCATGAATGTTTGAAAACCCATCAAAGGTATTAGAAATAGGTATTCCCTAGTCTATAACACCATGTTTCATGTTGTTCCATTGTTGTTTGTCTTGGTGGTGTGCCATTAGGCTTATGAGTAAGCTTCCAAACATGAACAAATCAACACTTTTGCATCATTTGTATTGAAACCATGTTTGAAATTGTCAAGTTAGTCTTGTTGTGAGTTCCTTCTCTACATCACTATCTTACTATAAACAAGAACTAAAAAACACAACAACGACAACATGACAAGGAATAAAATATATAAAGTTTTCTTATAAGATACACATTTTGTATGCATATACATTTTCCAAAAAAATAATAATTGTATTAAAAATATTTTTCTAAACTTATTAAAAAATAAAATATTATAAAACATATTCTATATTTTAACTTTAATTATAATTTATAATAAAAATTTGAAAAATGAAAAAAAATAAAATAAAAATTAATCATATTAAAATAATGATTAGATGTAAAGTTTTCAATTTTTTTTGGAAAAGATAACCATAAAGGGAACTTGATAATTTAATAGCTTTTCAAACTAAATAACAGTTCTTAAAAACTCCCTTGAAGAATGGAAAATGTTGAAAAATTCATAGACTTTTGTTCCAGCTTTTACAAAAATAGAGACCCCTTGATGATGATGATAAATTGTATGAATGGTTTAGAAACAACTGCTTACAATGAGAAACATGTTTCACTCATCAGAACATGAAGAAAACTCTAGCATCATATTTTTTATAACAAAAGTTTTGTGAAATCTTATATACAAGATAGTGTATGTTATTACAATAAAGATAGTTTAATAATGAAAGTCCTATTATACAACTTATATGTGTAGGTTCTTTCCTTTAGATACTCATTGTACTCTCTTTGTATTTATTTTTCGGTTAACCATACATTCCTTTTGACCATTGAAAGAAGATTAGAATTTTAAGATATAAAAAAGAAAGGATTTGAAACGAGAAAAAATGAATATGAATATGATGAACACAAGCATCTATGATGTGTTTCCAAGAAAGAGTGTCACATGCTACCATGATCTATGACAATAAAAAAGGTCAGAAGAAATAAATCGTAGATGAATATGTGTAAAAGGATCAAAGTTTAGAAAATATTTGTCAAATCCTTTAACTATGTTTGATAATGAGAGGAACCAAAGTTTTTTTATGACTCTATTCTACCCGACGGACGTCGCGGTGGTGGCCTAACATTAAGTAAGCATCCACTTACATTTCGACAAACTAAAATGGAACGGAAAGCACGGCTCCACTTAAGCGGCATAATCCATCGACTTTGGGAAATAAGAGAGAATGATAAACAAGTGCGTTGCTTTACGAGATTCCGTCGTACGAAAACAAAGCGACGTGATTCACGAGACTTCCTCTCTAAAGCAAATGTTAAGCATTGTACAGACTAAAGATAGGAGAGAACTTATTCGTGAGGATATGTGTGGAACTCGCTTTACAGCGTCATAATTAATTATTTTCTCCATTTAAAATTTTGTGCAGGATAAATGTTTCCATAGCTTTTAAAAAAGTAATTTTGTACGATTAATAGTCCACATAATTCGCATACTACTTTTAGGCATTGGTGAAACCATTTATCTAGGTGTGCTTTTTGTTGCTTTTGATGTAATAATATTTTTAATTAGTTATAATATGCTAGACATGGAATACATTATTTTCTTACACTCAGTGATTTATGTTTAGTAATAAAATTACGTAAATTTAATTTAGAGAATTGACATTAAAATAGGAAACAAATAGTTTATTTAAATTTGTGCGATATTTATTTTGGTTTTATTGATTGGTTGATGTATTGTGGTATAAGAGTATAAGTAGAGATTTAAAATGGGGTACATCTCAAAAAATGTAGTAGAGATATCTAGCTAAAATTAGAATTATAGTCTTATTTTAGACTAAGTTGCATATTGCCTAGTTTGATTGTTGTGGCCTTGTCTCTTATTTATTTAACCTCCTAAACATGCTCACCTCATACTATCTATTTGCAAAGGAATGAATGCTTATAAAAAGAATACAATGATTGGTATATAAAATGGCAAGTCTCTTGTTGAAATAAATAGGCGAAAATGATGTAATATCAATTTGTAGCAAATTAATATAATTGAAAATATCAAATACATAGGGACAATAAAATTTACATGACTTGCCAATTTGACTACATTCACAATCCAATTTAGCAAGCTCAAATTTTTCATTTTATTGATCTATAAAGAATACATGAAGTTTTTTTCTATCAAAATTGTTTATCTTGCATGTTTTTATAAAACTCCTCAAAGAAATGAAGATTTAAAAGACATGGATATGTGAAGATTTGAGAGAATTGAGAAGGTGTTGGTTGGACATCACAACTGAACAATATCCCACTTGAAGTCCAACCATGCTAAAAATAGCTAAGCTCAAATAAATCACCTTCTTTTATAGGCTTAATGTCACATTTTCACCAAACCAAGAGAAGCTTTGAAAAACTCTAACTTCTATTGTACAACAAACTTCATCAATGCATCTACAAGATTGAGACTAGTATGAACCATTTGCAATTTCATCTTACCATCTTCCAAGACAATTTTGATAAATGATATGAAGCTCTATATTCTTTGTTCATGAATGAAAGCATAGTTTATTTTCTAAATAAATTGCATTATTTTTGTCACTAAATAGAGTGAAAACTTGTTATTTACAGCACAATTCACCCAATAAATGTTGCAACCATAACATATCCTTAACTCCTTTGGTGAGTACAATATATTTTGCTTCAATAGTAGAGAGTGATACCACTTGTTTTAATCTACAAATCCAACCAATTGTTATCCCTACAAATGTGAACACATAACTAGTGGTAGATCACCTTTTCTCCATGCCACCAACCATATTAGAATCAATGAAACCTTGCAGTTGTTCCTCTTTTTCTCTAAGTCTCAAACATGACATGAAGTTCCCTCCAACTAGCTTAAAATACTCTTTATGGATTTTTGATGAGCTTTACCACAATTACTCATATACCTACTAACCACTCCCATTGCACAAGTAGTTTTGGGTCTTCCGTAGACCATCACATACACAAAGCTCCCAAAAATAGAGGAAAAGGACACTCTTTCCATGTAATAATTTAACTCTTGTGTCTTAGGACACATCTTAGTGGATAGATTGAAATGGTCAATTAGAGGTTTGCTAGCTTCCTTAGCATTCTTCATGCAAAACCTATTCAAAACCTTTTCAATATAATTTTCTTATGATAATTTTAACTCTCTTTTCTACCTATCTCTAATGGTAGTTATTCCAAGTATTTTCTTTGTAGCCCCTAAATCCTTCATTGAAAATTTCTAAGACAATTGTTATTTTAACTCACTAAAAATAACCATGCTAGCTCATGTGTCAATAGAATATCATCAACATAAAGAATAGCATAAATACACCATTTTCTCAAACAGTATAATAGACACGAGGATCATTTTCACATATTGTAAAAAAATTATCAACCATAAAAGAATCAATTTTTAAATGCCATTGTTTAGGATCCTATTTCAAAACATACAAGCTTTAATTTAATCAATTAAAAAAATCCTCATCTTTTTTTTGAAGCCTTTAGGTTTCTAAATGTACAACTCATCTTCTAAACAACCATGTAGAAAGGTTGTTTTGATATCAAGCTACTCTAACTCTATATTATACATAGCTACCAATCCCAACATTGGTGAAATTATTTTAATGAAATCAACCCCTTTTTGTTAATTGTAACCTTTGACCACCAATCTAATCCTGTATATTTTCTTTCCACATTCTTGGACTCCAATCTATATACTGAAATATTTTTTTAATATTTACTATTAGGTGGAATAAAAAATAAATCCCATGTGATTTTCCATAATATTTCCCATCTCATATATCATAGCCTCCATCCACTCTTTGTTATCTTTATCTTCACACACTTCTTCAAATGTAGTAGATTAAACTCCATTAGACAAGATGAAATGTTGAATGAAATCATTGTATTTTGTTGGAGGCCTACACTCACTAGTGGACCTCTAAACTTGAGGAATCAACTCGTCATGAGTACCCATGGGATGATCTTTCTATTCATTATCATGGAAATTTAGGAGTTGAATTTTTTGTTTAACTTGTGGCTGATTTACAATCTTCTTTTGTTTGAAAATATCATTGCCACTTGTGATTTATTCTAATGGAACATAGTATTTTATAGGAATTCTTTGTTCTAAAAAACTTGGCATCACTTTTTCATTAAAAAATGTATATCTATTATAAGTAAAAACTTTTGAAATGGGATCACATAGCATGTATCCATATTTCTAATCTTTGTATCCAATTAAGATGTACATCTCTTTGATTTGACATCAAGGTTTGTTCTTTTTCTGATGTGGGAAGTGAAAAAGAGCCTCACACCCAAAAAATCATAAATGAATATATGAAATTATCCTTCCCAACCACTTCTCCCCCATAATTTCAAAATCCAACTAAGAGGACAAACCTTACTTAATCAAATATAGAGTTGTATTAACAACCTTTTCCAAAAAAAAAATCCCAAATTGGCATTAGAGAGTATGTTATGACCCTCTCCAAATTATTTTATTCAACCTCTCTCTGTAGACAAATTTCTTTAGGGTTGAAAGATTTTTTTTATGATTTGATACTATTATTTACATAAATTGATTAGTTTTATGGAACATAAATATCCACCATTATAAGTTTTTAAGGACTTAATTTTCTTGTTGGTTTGAATTTCTATAATTTCTTTAAATTTTTTGAACATGCTAAACAATTCATATTTCCTTTTTAGCATGTAAACCTAAACCTTCCTAGCACAATAATCTAATAAAGTAACAAAATGATTAGAATTACCAATTGATGTTATCTCCATGGGGAAAAAGGCATCCAAGTGTACTAAATCCAATAGTCATGTCTTTTTATTATATTTCATGGTAGAGAAGTTGATTCTCTTTTGTTTCGCATAGATACAATTTTGAAACAACTCAAAATCAACTAATTTTAAACTTGGAATTTGATCCCTTTTCTACAAAATATTAAGGCCCCAATTTCTCATATAACTGAGCCTCTTGTGCGATAAATTCATTCTATTGTTTGCTACTACCATCACCATTATCATATCAATGTGACTCTCTAGCACATACATATTACTTGATTTGTTTGCTATAGTAATCACCAAGTCTCATTTTATCACCTTCTACATGCTTCACTCAAAAGTGATGCTGCAGCCTTAAGCATCTAGCTATCCTATTGAAATCAAGTTCCTTTTGACTTGAGGGATGCGTCTAACATCACATAGCAACCAACTATTTCCATTTTTATGTACAATAAAACATTTCCTTTTCCAAGCTGTAAGGCCTCACCTTGTATGCAACTAATACAACCCTAACGTACTATGTGTATTATATTGATTACTAGCGAATCACATCGGAGATGATGAATGGAGTGTACTATTATTAATGTATTATATTAACAAACCTATTTGGACTCTCTAATACATCAAAATGAGAACATGTTTATATAACAAAATAGAATTGTTGGATTTTGAATTTTTTCAATAAGGGGAATAATTAACCATTGTATCATATATTGTTTTTTTTTATAAGGATTGCTATCTAGGTTAAATGATTATACTTTGAATCTCTAGCTTCTTAAATTTTCATCTTATAGAGTTATGATGATTTATTTAATGATATGTAAATTAAAAAAAATGAACATCTAGTCTAACCAGGGTTAATTTGTTATGGTGGAGATGATTATGATTTACAAATTAAATTGCAATGAACTAGTTGATTTAATATGAAGCTAGGAGGGATATTGGAGTTAGATCTTACTTGAAAAATACTAATGAGTTTTATGTCTCCTAAGGTGGATATTGATAGTGAGTGTGACTAGAAGATTTATGGTTCGCATATGATGGAACACAAAGGTTGGTTGACTACAACCCAATATGCATGGATGAAATATCGATCAAGTATGGTAAGACCACAAGCATGTGGTAGAGGTGAGTAAAATATATTCTATATTTAATTGAGTTATAGTCAACAATTATGAATAAATTAGATAAAAATAAATTAAGTGGAGAGATGAATGATTCTTTCTAATTGTAGTATTTACTAATTTAAGATAGATTTTTAGTTGGATATAAATGGTGTGAGCTAATGTGCAAATAAGAATTATGTCAAGGATAAAGGGAGGGCCATATAGACCTAAGTAAAGAACCCTTGTAATAAAAAAGGAAAGAAGTGTTAGTATTTAATGTTGGAGTGATTGTGTTTTAGGGTTTAATGGTTGGGGTTATGTATTAAGATGTCTTGAGAGGGTGAGTAAGAAATTAGGGGTTGCAAACACTCAATTGGAGTTAAAACTCGGATGCATTCTTTATGATGGTTTTAAAAGGGGTTAAAAAGCATATTTTTAAGTGGTCACATATTTTTTAAGGCCCTAAGATAGGTACTTAAGGGTTGGGGGCTTAATTATAGCCATATCTTAGACCATATCCAAAATATGACCCTCATTTATTGCTCTTTTTGAAAAGTGGCAGATTTGGGAAAAAGGGAAAGGTCTTGGTCTCAAAGAAACCAAGTATGAGATGTGACATGAGAGAGGGAGTAACCAAGTACTCCATCCCCCTCTTAATGAAGATGAAGACTTTTGAGATGGAGTGGAGTACACTCCTTCAAATTTTTTCTCACACGTAATGTACTTGTCAGGAGGCAGGTGCCCAAGATTGAATGAGAGAGTGACAAATGTCACTCCCTCATTCAAAAATTCAAGTTAATTTCTTATATATATCTTCCTTGTGAAGAGAGAAAAAGGTGTTACCCACTTCTCCTTTTTGGAGAACCCTTTTAGAGAACCCTTGTGTGTGTGGAGTGCAAAGAAAAAGAGAAGGATGGTGAAAGGAAATGAGCTTTCACATATGATGGAGGTGTTCAAAGAGCATGGTTGTGAAGATAAGCCATTCTTTCCTTAGTGTTATCAAGTTAGTTTAATTAGAAGATTTGCTAAGTTATTTTGTTATTGTTTGAAAAGATAAGTTCAAATTTGTGAGTATATGGATTGAGAGTATGTTGGGTGAAATGGGTAGTATTTTGTTTAGTTTTCATACCAAAACCATTTGGTAGATATTTTCTTGCTCGGGGGAATGGCTAGAGTCCACGAGGCTCCATGACTCATTACTGCAGGGGTGGAGAGCAAGCCTTATTCCGTTGTATGGTGTTTATTGTATTTCTAAAAATTAGTGGTAATATAGAAAGCTAGTGATTGTTGTAACATAAGAGACAAAAAGAAGAAGAAGAAGAAGAGAGTAAAGCTTATTCATTTGTGTGTATTCATTGTAATCTCAAATATTGTTGTAATATGGAAAGATAGTGTTTTATTTAGGAGTGAAATATGTATTAGAGCAAGCATTATTCATTATCATGTATTCCTTATAAAAATTTGATCAAAAAATGTTGATTTTATCTCTTGATGCCTCTACTTGAAACCCTTGTATATTAAATGAGAGAGTTTGGTGTTTTCTCATAGTGAAAATGCTAGATTTTGGACTCATATCGTAAAAGAAAATGGTGTATTGTGTTCTTAATGGAAAGGTATAAAAAGGCTATGTTAACAAAAGTGAGCATTTGAAAATGATGTTTAAAGTTTTAAATGAAAGCGTTTAACCTCATTTTGTTAAAGTTCTAAAGGTGTTCATCCAAGATATAATACCTTAAAATGTAGCAAAATATTTCCGCCATAAATCTTATTGTAAATATCATGAAAGTTTTGTTTATGTAATTGTATTTTCCTTTGTTTAGAAATAAACAAAAAAGAAAGAAAGTAGGTTTAATTTTGTTGCATAAATTATAGATCTTCAATACTTAAAAAGGTATTAATTTTCTTTTCTACTAAATAGCAATGGCAAAAAAAATAATAAAAGAAATAATATAAATCTAGGTAGAATAGAAGTGGTAATATTTTCTCTAAAACTTACCAAAATTTCTACTTGCTTTTAAATAGTCATTTATGCAAGTGATATGTGAATAAGACTAACTAAATTAATGTTTTGATACATTTTATAAATGTTGTTAATAATATATTTTATATAAATATATATATTTCATATATTCTTATATATGGTTAGTTTAAACATTAATTAGAAAAAGAGATTAATAATAAAAAAAATTAAAAATAGAAGAAAGAATAGAGTGGCAGTTGCACAGTCACACTCCCTCTAAACATATTGCTTTTGCTGCATAACAACTGCAACTATATATATATATATATATATATATATATATATATATATATATATATTTACTATTATTTTAATAGAATAAGAATAAAAACTTTTGTTGTAGAACAAAGTAGTCACAAAATATACATATATAAGATATTAGGTTGCAGGAAGCGTTAGTAAACAAAATAACAAAAAGTTAAAAAAAAAATTAAATGTATGGATTTGTTTTTTGAAACAAAACATAACAGGTTTATGTAAATCTACCCTCTATTCGTTGCATATTTATTCTGCCTCCAAAACAAATAAGATTTCAGATCTCTACTTACACATTAAAATGGAGGAAAATAAATAAATAAATTACTTAGGGTTTTAAATTTAAAACCAAACAAAAGCAATAAGTAATCCTTGCTGTATAATACTCCCGAATCTGCAAGATCTGACTCTCAGTTGGCACCCTCCAACTCTAGTCGCTGCTACCACTCGCCTCCCTTGTAGTGACACAAACAAAAATATTAAAATATAAATCCATGTATGCCAGACTCAAAATTTATACAGTAAATAAATAGATTAAAACCCAACAAATATTTGTTCCAAATAAAATAAAGATATAATGCATATAAGACAGGTTGAAGGCATATACGAAGCTTGAAGGAACCTGTGCTGCCCTTTGCCACGCCGCCATGACCTTATGCCGTGACTAAAACAAAATTTAGGAGAAACAAATGCAACAATTAGGGTTAGAATAGATGTCCTCTCATAGTGGCAGATTTGAATTTAATTAAATCAAATACAACAATTAGGGTTAGAATAGATGTCCCCTCATAGTGGCGGACTTGAATTCAATTAAATGAAATGTATATTGTCCTTCACATTTATTGTCTCTTTTAAACTTTAATTCTTGGTTAGCGAAAATCGTAAAAAAATAATAATAATTAAAAACACTATTTAAAATAATTAGTAGTTATAAGGAATACTAGAGAGAAAATAACTACATTAAAGGTAGTTATTTTTGGAGAATAGAGAGTTAAAGTGTTTAAAATAATTGATGCTCAATGAAATCAATATCAAAATTAAAAAAATAATAATAACATTGATATATCATTGATATAAACTGCTGACTTTAATATTGTTGTAAAAAAATAAAAATAAAAATATATACATATCATTTTATTTTTAAATTTTTTTTATTAGGTTAAAATCTAAAACAAAAAAGTAATTTAAAAAGATTGACTCAAGTTTAGTCTTCTTTACTCTTTTATTAATAATATGCACATAGATTTATTAGAGTAAAATGATATGCAATTTTTTTTAATCGAACAAGAAGTTGAAATGAGTAGAGATATCTTAACAAAATTAAATTTAGATTTTACATGCAATATTGGTATCGATATTTTGGATAATAATAGTTTAAAATGAAAATGTAGTAATATTAGTATAATATGGTAAAAAGTGAATTAATGGTGAAATCAATTTAAACTATTGATAGTAAGGGTATTATTAAAAGAGGTATTAAAGTTAATATTGATATTAAGAAACATTTTGGTTTAAGTAAAATAAAATTAGAGATAAAATTAGTAAATTATTGATATTAAAGGGTAATATTGTATTAGGTTAAAATTTAATGAAAGCATTATTCTAGTAATATTATTTTATAAATAAATAACATTATTGTTAGTTTGATTAAATAGTAATAAAATTAATATTGAAATTGGATATTATTGCTATTATGGTTAAATAAGGGAAATGTTATTAATGCTAAATTGAGATAATATTATTATGATGGCTAAATAAAATAAATAATATTAATATAACAATTGGAGAGTTCACATTGATATTCTTAGTAGGTCTAATGTAAACTTTGGTAATAATGTTTTAACAGGATTTAATAATGATGTTATTGTTTAATTTGAAGGCCATTTAAAAAGAGGATAATTTGGTAGCAAATTAACAATATAACCCTTTTTCCATTAAAATCCCAATTGATCCAAATACGCTATTACAATATTGTTGGTAATGACTAAATGTAGGCATTTTAAGTGTGTGTGATGGCATACAGGCTGTGACATTTGTATTTAGACTCAACGTTAAATGTGGGCATGACACTTAGCCAATGTAATAGTTACCCTAACTAATGTGTTTTTTTTGTTAAAAAAAATTGTTGGGTTTTTCTAGATGAAATTTTCAGGCATGACATTGACATTTTGTTAAACTGTATCTGTGGCACATTATGCATCATGATATCATTTTGTATCTAAATAGGATGGAAATTCAGGTGAAACTTTTTTCCAAGAACCTATAAAAGCTACTACGATTTTATATGAGTTGTAATATTTTCTACTATATAATATATAAAGTTGGCTTAATTCCTTTTACTTTAAAAAAAATAAATAAATAGAGAAGAAAATAAAAAAGAAAGGTTAGAGTTGTTTTATTTTATCATTTTTATTTTTATTTTTTATTAATAAATTTAGATTAAGCATCTAAGTGTTGTACAAAATAGTGTTTAAGTAATGATTTTAGTAACATGTGATTTACTAGATCATAGGTTACCAAAATCTAAAGAGGTTTATCCCTCTCAATTTTAATAGTTTGATTATAGTACATTCTTATCTGTAGACTATTTCAATGTAGATTACTTTCATTTCATTATATGTGTGCTACTATGAGGCTCTTACTTTCTTTTTTCCTTCATCTCAATCAAATATTGCTCCCAAGTCATTCCCACTCCCTCGAATGTTCATACAATTTTATTTGGTTTATCTTCTAGGCCTTGTAACTCAATATATTTCTTGCACAAGGGGCTAGAAGAGATGGAAGAAGAAACCATCTCCCATTTCCTTTGAAGGAGCAATCAACCATGTGTTTATTTACATATTTTAAGGAGCTATGAAATATTCTAATGTCATTATTTTTTGAATTGTGAGGTGTAATAACATGATTAAAGGTTTTGTTCCCACCTATAAAATAAGCCTACTAAATTCCTCCCCAATTTGAAGAACTTTCTATCACATTGGGAGGTAGTTAATGATTTCTATAAAAGATCACAATCTCCAAAATTACAGAGCTAAATAAGGAAATATAACCTAGATGACTGGTCAAAAGTAAAGGAGTCATAATGGGCATCAAAATAAGTAAACAAAGGTCTAATGCTCAAGAAATTCTCTTTCACAACCCACAAACCAAATTACAAAATATGCTCATTTTTCCGATAACCAAATCAAATTATGAAAGATCCACTAAAACGAGTGTAAATGATTATATTTTCATTCAATAAGAGGTTTCCAAGTGTTAGAGATCTATTTATGAAAATTTACCAATTTAGGTCAAAACTTATAAAAAATACATATTATGGTATGGTTTCTTAAAACTATTCACTATCTAACCTTCAAATCTAAATTAATGTCTAGATTACTTAAATACAAAGTAATTTGTAAGCTAAGAATGTGGAATTAGGCATAGCCCCTTACACACAATCTAAAAGAGAAATAGGTATATCTATAAAAACATGTAAATATTTGGCAAGGCATAGGACCATAGGGGTGGAGCCATGCAAAGTTGTCCTTTCACTAGACCTAGAAGACATGAACTATACCAATGAAGCCCTCAATTTCCATTCCCCTTATCAAACGAAAAAGCACCATTACTTGACCTTGTATCCTTTGCATAGGCATTACTATACCATTGAACCGCATACTATACCATTGAACTTGTATAAAAGGATTCAAGTGTTTCCTAGAATTTACTATAGGAATATTAAATATTGTATTAATAAAGTCACCTTAATGACTTAGGTTAGTTAATAGTTAATTGAGAGTTATTTAAATATGGTGGTTTGAGAATTTATTTATTGAGAAGACTTTATAAAATCCATATTATAATGCTTTGGTTACCAACTCAATAATATGATCGATATTAGTTTTTTAATTACTATGTATAGATGATCTTTGATTTCTCCAACATTTTGATATCATAGCAGTTAAAGGATCTTATGGATGCCAATTTGAGAACAACAAAGAAGACAACGGTGGCAGTGACACGATAAGAGCGGGTGTGGATTGATAAAGATTTATGGGTGTTTGATAGAGCTTGTGGAGCCAGAGATTGTATGAGCTATAAAGTGTTTGAGCCCATCCTGCTATTGGGTCGCCAAATCTTCAACGGCATCGACCTGTACATCTGAGTGAAGAGTGTTCTATTATTTAATGTTATTCTTGTGGAATAGGAAAAGAGAAAAATAGAAATATTTGATCCATTTGAAACATTGAACATTCCTATCAAGCATGGAGTTTGATGGGTAACTGAAATAAAAAGTGTGATTTCATCAACTTTTTATTTATTTATTAATGTCTATAGTGTTATTTCTATCATTGGTGAATAATTCTTTGTTTGAGCCTCCTTTTACGAACCATGTAAGGTGTAGTTTCAAGTAGTAGAAAGAGATGAAAACTAATATGTATGGGAGCATCCGAGTTGTAGCTAGAAATGTGTTTGATTAAGACAATTGATGCAATTTATTATTGTTAAATGCCAGGAGAATACTAAACCCAAAGATTTGTTAACACATTTGTTGGATAAGATTACTGGCAAAGAGCCAAGCATGTGTATACTCATTATTTTAAATGCATTAAGGTTTGTTGTTAGAAGGACTGTGGTAGAAATATGGGAATCACAAAAGAAATATTATCATATATCAGCTAGTAAATAGCCATCTCCATAACCAAGGTTTGAATCCCTTGTTAGGCCTTTCTTTCATGAAGTGATTAGATGACTGTATGAATCACATGTGGATGTTGAAATTTGTCATGTTCAGAATTTTTGTTAAGAAAACTCAATAACTTTGGTCTTTTTTTCTTTTTCCTTTTAATACATTAATTAGGGTATTAATCTGGGTAGTATATATCTATGGTACACACCACACACCTTTGTGCGGTCACCTCTTAACTCAAGTGTGGGAGATAACTTAAAGATGTCATGCCCATATTTTAAAGTGGATATAACACAAGTGCCACACATTTTTTTGACACTTTCCTTGAATTGAATTTATAATTATTTAGATTTAAAATCTTAAAAATACCTTGAGGATGTAGCTCCCTCTTAAATGTTGCCAACAGTCACTAACACTTAGCTTGAATCCTCGCCCATGAAATCTTCCTAAGACATCTTATCTACCTCACTTTTTTAATTTAAGTTTTTGAAGAGTTGATAATCTTATTCCCTCTTTAGTTGATATATTATTTCTTTTTTTTTCTTATTCATTTTGTGTAAGAATTGCTCAGATTTAAATATATATTTACATAGGTATTTCTTATGTGGATATATATGCATCTAAAGAATATTCAGATTTACCACTTCTTAATTTGCATCTAGAGTTTTTGTCTTCTCATTTGTTCTTAAATTTGTAAATAGATATATTTTTTGTTCATTTTATTTAATCTTATATAACCCATTCTCTCTTTTTATTCTTTATGACTGCAGATTTGTTATCTGCAACCTCATTGCATTGTACAATGAATTCCCGCATCCTTTGAGAAAATAGAGTTGTAAACTTTTATTTTTTTAATATATATCCATCTCACCTCTATTTTTTCAGAATAGCTCAGTTCGGTGCAAAGATGTGATATCAAAAGAAATGAATAATAAGATGATTAAATCTTTCCTTTATGAAATAGGGGTCATGACTCCCATATGGGAGTCGTAGCTCTCATGTAGGAGCCGCGACTCCCATATGACATGGGCAAGTTGCGACAGAGATGCCAACAACTCTGTGGCCTTTTCTTTTCTAACATTTTAATTTATATGATTCTTTTTGATAAATTTTATTTTAATATATATGTGTTATATATAATATATAGTATACTTAATTTTATATACGTGAAATATATAATGTATTATGATATTTAATATATAAAATAAACATATGTTTTAAATGTATTATATATCAACCTATATAACATATTATATATTTGAATAGTTTGATATGAATTCGATTTGTTGATTTGTGCCCTACTATCGAGGTTAGGGCAGCTACCCACCATGCTCATGAACTAGTAGAGTTTTGTTGACCTAGTATCTGATATGTTAAGACAAGATCTTCATTCCAAAACCTTTTTCATATTTAGTCTCCTAGACCCATAGCCACTATATCCTATTAGAGCACTTACTACAGCGAATCATAAGGAGCACGCCCACTATTCGTTCCAATCCTAAAACCACTTTTAGCTCTTACTATGCTTGACGGCCTACTCAAACCTGCTCCTACTGTTTGGAACCTGTACTTTCCTCGGTGCGAAGTGAAGCCCTACTATAGATATCATCGACCAAAGAGGATCTTGAGCTAAGCAATAGACCCCACTGACCATATTCTCCTTAGGATCAGAGACGTCCAGATCTTTCCTAGATCAGAGATAGATAAAGATCATCCAAACTATAATCGACGGATAAAGAGAGATGGATAGACTATATGGGTGCAATTGTTGATTTTGTTTTTATAAAATAGATCTATTTAATGTAAACAATTTTATGTTCTCATAGATGCATTCTTTTTAAATCAAATTATAAATAAGAATAATTGAATATAATAAATATACCTTATATATTCCTTTCTTAAATCATCTCTCATACAATTTACTTTCACTTAAAAAAAATATTAGCTATAAAATATTTATCTTCTTATTTTCCAACTCAAATAATATATATATATATTTTTTTTAATTCTTGATTTTGAATATAAACTTGATTGAATATATTGCACATGTATTTTTATTATAAAAGAAATTAATTTCTAGGAATGTTATAATACATATTATAACTATCTTGAGTCTTTATAAAATGGTTTCATAATCTTTTGTCACAATCTTATAACATTGCAACTACCTTGTTAAGAAGGATAAAAATGATAGTATATATAGATATTAATATTTCTTCTCAATATTTTCTTTACCAAATCAAAACTCTCTAAGGAACCTTGGGATCCAATATTTCTTCTACAACCTTTTCAAGAGTAGGAACCATAATTCATGCCAATAAATAAGAACTTGCTTTGTTACACATTTCTTTTTTCATTGAATAAGTGATAAAGTAAGAAACCATCCCTCATTCACACATTCACACATTCACAACAATATGAAAATGCAACCTTGAAATGGTTTGAGATTAACTAAAAATCTACAAGAAGTGTTAGTTTATTCAAAATCTCTTGGAAATTCAAAAATTGTATAGCATAACTAGAACTAATGGTTGTGCAACCATACAGGCTGAAGAAAATCATTACAAATCTAAAATATGACTAATGCAAAACAAAAAATATGAATACACAATTTATCTCCTTCAATTCGACTTCTATCCCAAGCCTCTGGCATCTTCACCCTGCAATCTTCATAAGAAATCACTACTACAATCAAACCATGAAATCGTCAATATTCTTGTTGTTATAGCACACCTCCTGCAACAAAAATGTCTTCTTGGTCTCTTTCAACCATCTTTCAGCTGAAACTCTCAAGCTCCCTTCACATGGGATTCACTAGCTTACTATCTCTCAAAATGTGGAGCTCGCTAGCTCCCAAAATTATGAGCTTATATGCAAATATAAATCTACAACAATGGATTGTTCAAATCCTCTCTTCAATCTAGCAACATCTCCCTATCTCACCTACAAAACTCCCAAAGCCCAACTTCTCCAAATGATAATGCATCGATATAGAGAAGTGTGAGAGTGATAAAACCATTGTGGTAATACCCAAGCAACTTGTCAATACCACTTACAAACTACCATGCCCACTTTGAGGAGAATCAAAGAAAAATGAAAATTTTTAATTTTTTTCATTTCCCTCACATGGGTGCCTATCAACAAATAAAATTTGGTCAATTCTAGCATCTTCATTGATCTTTGGTGGCTCTAATGGCTTCAAATTTGGACATGTGCCAACCTGCAAGGCTAGTGGCCCCGACATGCAAATGCATGCAAGACAAGCAAATGGTTATGAAAGAACATGTAAGAAAAGTGGCCCCACTTGGAAATGGATACCCAAGAAGCATATTCCCTTTGGAGATGCTTTGAAACACTTATCAAAGCATAACTCATTCAAAAATTACATTTACAAATAACCAAAAGAGAAATTTATAATGTTAAAAGTTAAAATATTTATTTCCCACACATCTTGTCCCTTATTAAAATAATAAAATAGAAATAGCAATATTTTGGGTGATGCAAGATTTTCTTACACCTTGGATGCTCTTGCATCAAACACTTGGGGTAGGAAATTTTTGTGAATATGGATTCAAAAAATTGAGTTGAGTGGTAGTACCACCCTTTTGGATTGCAAGAAATCTTCAACAAACTCCATCACTAAATTAAAAAAAGAATTTATTTCTGCACCTCTTCCAACACTTAGTTAGAAAACTTGTCATCCTCCTCCACCAAGTGTGAACTCTATTCATCATTCTCATGGAATCATGTCCACCATTGACTATTCTCCTTTCACCACATCTCTTCTTCCTTCAATTCCTTCTTTGTAGGATTCAACCAACCACAAACTGACCACCTCCACCAAGCTTCACCTGCAACATCCTCTATAATTATATGCAAATATGTACTATCCATACACCAACTTTCAATTACCTCCTCTACATTCATCTTTGCAAGTAAAGGTAAAATAAACTCAGAATTTTCTACATTTACCTCATTCTCTTTTACTACACCAACATCTTTTTCTTCATCCTTTACTACAACAACAATATTTTCCATCCATTCTTCTTCTTTTTCTAACAAATCATCTTTATCTTTTCCATTCCTTGCAAAATACTTACACTCCATCACTACAAATTCAAGTTACATAGTTGCATCTTCATTGTTCTCATTTTCATCATCCTCTTCTACATTCTTCTCTTTGCTTCTCACTGCTTTCACTTCCTCAATCACTAATGCAAAATTTTCTTCATCTTCAATTGTTGCACCTTATTTTTACCTCTCAACCTTTGCTACACTTTTATCTTCCTTCTCACTCTCTTTCTCTATGGCTTCTTCAAAGGATACTTTTCCAATATTTTATCCATCATGTTCACCTACATACACAACTATGGCAAACTTCTTTCCTTTCTTCTTTGGAAATTTTAAGGCCTAAAAAAAACTCAACACAAATCTTCAAATCCTCAAGTTCTTCACATGTAA